>LIEC01006289.1:0-28408 GCA_001925005.1 Drosera capensis
AGCTTCAACCTATCAATTGGAGAGATCTGCGTTACGTCGTGGTGTAGCGTTGTCAATTAGTAAATCATAGTATATGGTTGTGACAGAACCTGACAGGAGGGCATTGTGAATTAAAGAAATTGTAAGGGAAATCTCTTCAAACCGGAAGATGTTCGGTTGTCGTGTGACAATCGGAGTCCCATTTATTTTGCTAAAATCAGATCAGTCACATTGGGATAAAAATATATTGATGTGAGATATCACAAGATTTGAGAATTGGTGGATTCTCGATATATAAACTTTGTTAAAGTTCATATCAAGAAGAATGCCATGGATATGCTTATCAAGATCATTCCAATAGTCAAGTTCAAGCATTATTTGTACTTTATCAATATCATCTTTTGTTAAGCTCGTGATGGAGCATTCCTTATCACTTGGAAAGGGATGCAAGGTCGTCCCCGAGTTAAGGTACGAGATTACTGTATTAGTTTGTTTGTTGTGATTCGAATATTCAAATCAGCTCTTCAGCTCTTTACCACAAGGTGAAGATTGTTGATGTTGCTGTCAAAATTCTCTGGAGGAAATAGACCAATTATTGTGTTTTGCAAAGGAAAGGGACATGCAGATATACACGGCGCGTGCATGGATGGCACGGCCGTGCATAGCCACAACTTGATGTCCCTGAACACGGCGTCTTCTGGCCGTGCATTGTGGCACGATCGGATATCTGCTCATTCTAAGCACGTCCTGGCACAGCCGTGCATGGCAGACGTTGACCGTGCGGGTTATAATTTGAGATTTATTTTCTTTATTGTTATTAATGGGTATATATATATGTCATTGTATGAGGATTATTATGTACGAGAGAATGAGATCAAAACACAAAGATTCCTCCAGGATAATCGAGATCAAGTGGGTTTAGATAGAGACGATCATTATAATTGGGTTTTGATTAGTGATTCGTTGTTTCGTGGATGTTTATTCCTCTCGGGAGTTTTTCTACGTAAATCCGTGTGTTATTTTATATGTTTGTTATTCTTTGATTCTCTTAGTACTTGCTTGATTCGTGTTTGTGAGCATCTTTGAAGGCGCTTAATCCTAACCGTTATTGTCCAGCAAAAACCGACATTAATTGCAAAACCTCTAAACCAAAAGCCCTCTTTATCTGGAAGAGAAGTGCTTCATATGGTCTTCTTGTATATCAGGTCCTGTGTTTTTCCAGTTTACTAATTAAATACTTCTTGAAGTGGGCATTGGAAAGATATAGTTCAGAAAATCTAAAGAAACAATCATCCTTTCACAAAAGGCACACGACTTAGAACTAGGCAGAGAGTCTCATTGGAAATGTTTCATGCCGAATTTGAAGAATCAATGAAACCTTATCAAGGGTCATATATACTGCTTTGGACCGGCATTTCCTTGCACAATTAGAACAAGAAACGCACTAGAGTTGGGACTTCGCTTCTTAATACTGAACACTTGTTCCACGTTGTATTTCAATCTTGCAACGTTGTTGTATATTTTTTCTTTTCTTTTATGTAGTGTAGGAATAGCAATCATTCTATGAATAACCTTTTTGTTGTTTGCCACCAAAGTAAACCTGTGCACATCTCGTCTCCCTTAAACTCGGTCCATGACGAGAATATCTGAGCGGTTCTTATTGTTGTTTGTAACCTATGTCATCAACTACAGCAGGTAGAACTCTTTGCAGCTTCTAATAGCAACATCGCTTATTTATACATACTCCCCTGTCGGCTCTCCCGAGGCAAAAATAAGTCAAACCAACCATTGCGTGTGAGCGGACCTATCATGACAAGATTGGCATGCATTCAAACATATTTATGGAGCTCAGCAGCAAATCTCCTGCAAGTATAAAACCGCACTAGAGTCACAATTGTCAGAAAAAATTGGTAACAATAGAAGTCATGAGTCTCATGAGTCAAGACTACTGATCAGTTGCTATGAGAGAACAACGAAGGTAACATCAAAAGGGAGTGCATCTATCGTCAAGGAAACTGTTTGAAATCTGAAACAAAAACCGAACCAAAAGACTTACAAATAAGAAAGGTCATTTTGACATGAAAATTTACAGAGATTTTATCTTTGAACCACTGCCAACCACGACTACTATGCTGCATCCCATAGTCATAAACATGATTTTGATGGGATCGAGGCGGATACGACAATTATCAGTACATCGGGAACATGGTTGACGCGAACAACTTAGTCATAATTTACTAAGTGTATATGGACTGCGACATTCAAGGATACCACAAACTGTAGTATCGCTGCTTGGTCCAAGCCCACAAATCCAGTACAGTTAAATTAGACAGATGATTAAATATAAATACAAAATTGTCTTTTGGCGTTTCAAGTATAGACCAGTTGTATTGGAATTAGGAACTCAAACATCAAATAAGTCGTAAATGTACAGCCACCTCTCTGTGCAAGTACATATGAGCCGCAAGCATAAACAGCCAGCCATGACATATATGGACTGCTATATGAATGGATATGTGTCAATATTTCAATGATAATGTAAGAATACAACTCTGAAAAAAGACTGAAAATTAGTTTGAGACTCTTAGTGGCTATGACCATTTGCTATACGATTTTCAAAAGATTCAAAGATGTATTCCAGTTGAACTTAGTCTATGCAAGCTATTTGAAATAGCAGAAAAATACATACAAAAGGATCTCAGAGCTGAGCCCGATAAGAGAACTAGACCAGCTTTCATGATTGCTTTGTATTGCTATTGACAAGCACTGAATCTGTCTAGTCGGCTAAAGCACGAGCCAGCTTGCGCTTGAAAACTTAAAATGAAAGATCCTCGCCATCACCATATTCCGGAAATGTAACACATTTGAAAACTTTACAATTTGTACATAAGGTACATCCAATCTGCATGGAAGATTCATACAGTGAGCCACTAGAATAAGAATCACTGCAACAAGAGACGCATTTGCTAAAATTGGTTATGAAGAGCATTAAATTAGAGTAGTATCGACCATTCATTAAATTAGAGTAGTACATGCTCACACAATACCAAAACTAAAGCTAGTAGTGGTCTCTAGAAGAATTTCCTATACTGCATCTGCTATGTTTCTTGGTGCTCATACATGTGATTCGATTTTAGAACTTCTAGATTTTATTTACGCAGCTACTTTTCTCTCTTATCCTCCAGGGTTATTGAGTTTAAACTGATTCATCAAATTTCACATATTTGTAGGCAAGAGCACCACACTGAGGAACCCAGGAAGCAGTACACTATCCGTGAGGGTTCCCAATGGATTGGTTACCAGTATTGAGGGCTGCCAATCTGACCTAGTGCGGAATGAGCATCACAGTAACACAATGATTAGATTAAAAGAACTACTTACAGCTTTACAAGTTGGACAACGGCGATAGATCCTGCTGGTTTTGGACTTCACATTAGTCTTTTGTCCATTGCAGAAATCACAAAGCAGCCATCCCATACCTCTGCAAGGTTCGCACATTATTCCTCCTTCATTCTGTTATAAAAGAGGCAAATTAGAAGTGAGTCATACAACATATTTGGGCCGCAAGAACTGTCACGGTTTCGGCTACCAAAATGATAAGTACAGCAGGCTAACATGGTTTTTGCTCACACCCTTTTCCCTATTGCAACCAATGCTTCACTATAAATTCCTTCCAAAAATCCTCTTGCCCTCTTCCCAATTTCATCAATTTGGCGAGGAAAAATGACACAATGGGCATCAAACTCACCCCCAAGTTTTGTCAAAGTTGTCACTTTGATCGTCGAAAAATGAAATGACAAGTGACGGGCGGAGCTTCTCACACACAAGCAGAGGTAATAAATTGAAACAGAGACAAGTACACCAAGAGGCATTCGAAGAAACCCTCACCTGCTCAAGAGCCGGCTGAACAGCCTGCGGAGACGAGTAAAACGCAGGTCCGAACCCAACCCTCTTCAGACCCATTGAACGAATCGGCAACAGCTGAGACCAATCCATCCTCGCAGTAGTTGACAGCATAAACAAAGCCATAGTACTCTGTATGACACTACTATCCAACTCCAGGAAGATAATACAACAATCTTGAGGCCAAAACAGAACTTGACACTCTCACATTTAGCACCCAGAATTTCATAAAATCACACTTTTGCCACCACCTTGCACCTGCCCCACATTCACCCTACACCTTTCACGTTCACTTCTTACCTTTCATCTATTCCCTTTTTATCCGATTGAAATTACATCTTTTTAATTAATATTTTATATTTGAATTACGATATTTTTTATATAAAAAAATTGATAAAAAAGTATGTTGTATTGATATTTCATAATAAATTTATAAAATATTATATTTGCTATATGTGTCAAATTTCACATCGTCATATATGTACTGTCAAAAGATTGTATTCTTTTAAGTGACGTGGTGAGTAATATATATTACGGGATGACACAAATAAACAAGTGTTGCATATAATATTAAATGAAATGAATAATTTTTTCACACAAAATATCAAAATATTTCTATTTTATATCACATTAACTCTTAAATCATTATTTTTCTTTTTCTTTTTTTACTTCTTTATTTCACATCCTCACTAAAATATTATTATTTTATTATTAATTCAACTGTGTCGCATCTTGCCATTTGAATGGAACAGGAGTACGTTTTCTCAAAGCATCAACTTCCGTGGAAGCTCACTCATGCATTCGATCATGTACTATCATTCAATCTGGATAATCACATCGCTGCTGATCACCAACAATAATGCTGCAGTCGCAGTTCGATCCCTCGACTCCAACCCTGCCGTCCGCGACGGCTCCTCCCTCCCGGCCCTCCACACGCTCCGCTCCGACCAGATCACGGTCCTGATCAACGGCTACGCCGAGTCCCGGATCTCGCTCCGCCGCTGCCGCCTACGCCGCCTCGTCCCTCGTATCCTCCGTCCTAATCCTCTGGTCCAATCCCTCCACCTCTCCCCTCACACTCTCACAGCTCTCTCACAACCTCCCCTCCTCTACTCCGCCAGCGGCGCCGCGATCGAGGTGATCAAGCAGCGATCGAGATCGCTCAGCAATCGGTTCCTCCCGAGGATCGTATACGACTCGACGCGTGCTGATCTGTGACGATGACATCGAGGTTGATTTGGCATCGTCAGAATTTGTGGTTGGGGTTTGGGGTAGTAATGAGGAGAGAATTGTTGGTTTGTTTGTTAGGTCGCACGATCTGGATTTAGGGATCAAGAGCTGGATCTATACCGTCCATCACGATAAGTACTCGATCGTGTTGACGAAGTTCATGGTACTGAAAACGGAGTATTTGTATGAGTATAGTTGCGGAGGAGGGGAGGCTTTGAGGCGGATGAGGGATGTGTTGGATAGGTTGACGAATTGCGAGGATATACTGATAAACTTCGTGGTGGCGGATAAGGGGAATGTGGGGCCGGTGATGGTGGCGGCGGAGAGAGTGAGGGATTGGGGCGATCCAAGGAACGAAGGGGAGGCGGCGGTGGCGGTGCAGGGGGAGGGATTGAGTGGTGTGAGGAGGTTCAGAGGGGAGCATAGGAAGAGGAGAGGGGAATGTTTAACTGAGTTTCATAGGATCCTTGGGAGGATGCCATTGAGGTATAGTTATGGGAAGGTTGTTGATGGTGTTAGAGAACAAGGGTTGTGTGAGAAGGCGGGGAAGCTAGTTCTGTGCTACGATCAGATCCTTCGTTGATGTTCGGGGAATTTGTGACTTGGAGCAGAAATGGTACGTATGTGACTATGCATGTTTAGATTTGTGACTGATGTTATCTTTAGATGTTGTTCTTGGATCTCGATGTTAAATGTCGAGATTCTCGGGACATGCTGGAACTTTGTGATTCCATTTTCATCCGTGAAAAATCATAGATTGTTAGTTATGAAAATACATTTAACTTGAAGGAGTTGATCAATGGCAAAAATAGGTACTTCATCTTGGAGAAGAAATATGAACTTCATAGGTCTTAATTCAGTTCGGCCATGATGGGTGGCTTGATATTGTCCCTATGCTGAGACCAACTAAGTCTGATCATTGATGCTTGTTCTCATCGTGTCCATATCCATTCTTCGCTTCCGCTTGAAGATACTAAAAAAAGTTTGAGTTCAACACCTTAGGAAAGGTGCAACGACTAGGACAAGAAGATGGATTAGTGTTGGTAGAGACGACGAGAAAGCATACTCGAAGGACTTGTTCCTCGAAAATGGATAGTGTGAGTTCGTGTTACATTATTCTATCAGCAGGATGTTTGCTTGGGTCATGTATTTGTTCGTTTGATGAATAATGATACGGACTAACTAAATTTGGAGTCATATCCAAAACGAAACCCGATTCAAAATGGCCCAAAGCTAAACCCAAATTCCGGAACATTCTTCAACATTCTCCAAACTTGTAAATATTTAGATATTTGTATGGAATACTCTAGATGAAGAATTATAATCGTAGGATCAAATTGATCTCCACCGTCCATGAAGGAGGAGAACTTGTATATAAGGAGGTGCTAACTCATTTGGCAAACCATCCCATAAAATCCAGAGTATATCAAGACAATACAAAATGTAGGTGTGAGTAATTTGAATATCGTGCGCAATAAGCAAGCTTGGGAGGCTATAAGCTTGGGAGTCATAGCCGTAGAGATCTTGAGAAGCTGGTAGCAACTGCAATACTTTTACAATAACAGTGGGTACAAAGAATAATTTGAATGTCATACGGGTTGCGAAAATCTAATCTAACCCGTGACAATAACCAAGCTTGGGAGTCATAGCCTGTTGGTTATTTAAGGAATCTGCTGGTGCATTTTGATTGACTGCTTTTTTCTTTGTAGAGATCTTGAGAAGCTAGTAGCAACTGCAATACTGCTATTGAAGCAGCGACTAGCGAGACTAGGTACAAAAATCTATTAGAAACATCGATTTATAAAATAATATAGAATTTTACCTGGTATAAAGATCATTTTAGTAAGATGAATTAATAAATAATATAAGATATAATCATTCATGTGATTAGATGGTTTAATGAACAGTATAACATATAATAATTCATTCTTTTTGTTATATAAAATGATGGTACAAAAATTATTTTAGTTTTATTATAATTTCAATCGTTTTTGTTTCATAAAAGATTTGTACGTATGATTGGTTTGATTTTATTTTACTTTTGATATCAAATATTTGAGTTAAATTTGAAAATTTTAAAATAATTGTTATGATTTTATTAATCTTTGATCATCAAGTTAAATTTGATATTCTTAAATTTAATCCCAACCATTCAACCTATAATCAAAGGACAATAAATTATTAATATAAAAGTTCTCTTAATTTAATTAAAAGTAAATTACTTGATTATCCTTTAAAATATTTTAAGAGAGAATTATCTATGAATCATCAAAACCTAAAATGTTTCTTAATAGATTATCTCATTATCTTATTTATCAATTAGTCATCTACTAGAATAAAAGACTTCCAATACCTTGATATCTATTAAGAAAAGATAACAAAGTTTTGCTAAAACCAAAAACAAATGATAATTAGTTAGAGATGGTTTTTTATAAATAAATTTAAAAAATAAGACCTAATTATAGTTTACATCAATTTTAAATACGTAAATATCCTAATATATCATGTGATGTTTTGCCATCTCACATCTTAATGTAATTGTATTGATAATTCAAAAATATGTGCTTGATTTAAAATTAGTCATGTTAGCTGAATTTATACCATAAAAAAAGAATAAAAGTTTTATAACAATGATTTTGTGAAGATTTTATACCATGCTAATCATCCTGAGTGATTTTAAATCAGCCCCATAATTCCCTATATAATTTTATTAATTTTTGATCGTCGGATAGTTAAGTTAAATTTCATATTCTTAAATTTAATCACAATCATTCAACTCATAATCAAAGGATAATAAATTATTTCGATAAAAAAATTTAATTTAATTAAAGATAAATTACTTGATTGTCATTTTAAAAATTTAAATTAATTAAATAATCTGACATATCATCTGATAATTTGTCATATGAAATCTTAATGTGAGTGTATATACAATAGATAATAAGTACTAGGTTACTTTTGAGGTTGAAGAAGTAAAAAAAAAATGATAAATTGAAATAAATACGTACTTAATTTGAAGTGTCGTTGTTACACCAAACAAATGAGGTAAAACTTATCTAGATATCGGGTTAAAGTAATTTAAGATATTAAATTTCAAAATTGCATAAAATATTCGATCATTTAAAAAAAATTTACCTCGACAGATCAAGATTTACTGCAAATATTACACAATAAATATTCAGATGAGATTTATATCTTATCCAATCATTATTTGCTATAGATATTTTACAATAAATTTATTGATACAGGAGCAGTATTTTATTTTGGCCCTTTTTTAACTTTTATTTAATTTATTGAAATAATTTTTTATAATAAATCTTGATTGTTAGAGCACTTGCATTATATCATGTAAAATAGAGATTCTATAAAATAAAACAAGTAGGGTGTAAAATGAAAAAAGTAGGGTGGTGATGTGATAAAAAAATTGAAAAGATATTGAAAAAATATATTGGAATATGTGTTAAAAGTATAAAAAATTATAATATGAAATAAAGAAATTTGATAAAATTATCGTATTACTGTAACAAATCAATTTAACGGGGAATGAAAAACAAGGAAAAATTACAAAGATTTTGATGCAAGTGTTCTTAGATAAGATTTTCCAGGTTTTAAATGTTCAAGATATTCCAAATGACATAGCCTTATATCCATCTATTCGTTTAGCTTATTCTCCAGTATAGATATAGGATGAGGGAGTAATGATATAATTCTACTGTATCAGGAAAACAAGAGTATATCCTAGAGCTAGAAAATTTTCACAGTATAGCAATTAATCAAAAAAAAAGGCAAGTTGAAGAATCTACCACCTACCTAAGAAAGAAAATAGTACTGGGAAACCGAGCCTATATTATTTTGAGTATCATATATAGATTACTCATAACAATGCACATGGTGTAAGTGCTAGTAGTACAAACGTACCTAACTACACATATATCTCACACCAAACCCACACACAGGGCACAGCTCAAAGCCTCCATCACTCTAAACAATCACTCAAAAACATATACTATTCCATTACACATACATGAAAGGATTCGAAGAGGATGAAGAGTTCGATCGAGGCGCGCCGCCACCGTTCAAGTTGGCGGACGTGAGAGAAGCGATCCCGAAGCATTGTTGGGTGAAGGATCCATGGAGGTCGATGAGCTACGTCTTGAGGGATGTTTCGGTGATTGTTTTGCTCGCGGTTGTTGCGGCCCGGTTCGATAACTGGTTCGCTTGGCCGGTCTACTGGGTGGCTCAGGGGACTATGTTCTGGGCTCTGTTTGTTCTTGGACATGACTGGTAATATAAACCCTAAACCCCCTGTTACAAGTTTCTTTTTCTCTTTGGATTTCAAGTAAGATTGTTACTGATACGCTAGACATATTTTTTTACTGTATATTTATACTTTTATATGATATGTCGGATCATCATCGTATCCATCTCACTCCAATCTAGAGTTAATCTTGTTTAATCTCGACTCAAGCTGATTTTTTAAAACGAGTTTACAGCCAAAATGCAGGACGGATATTCGATTAGCATCCTGTAGGCTATAGATGAGAGTTCTCGTCCGCCATGTCAAATTAGAATCGATAGGCTTCACAGCCTTTGTTTGTTTGCTGATGCTCGTACTCGTTCTTCAAATGATTCATTAGTTAATAGAGTCTGAATACTGATTTGGTTTCACAGAGTGGTTTGACACTAAAGGTTTGACGGATATATGTCACAACACATCTAAGTTTATATATATTAAATATATAATGGTCGAAATTAAAACATGAAGAAGATGTATCTTGAGATAAGAACTCAATAATTATTAGACCATTATCATATCCTCATACATATATATTCCATGTTTAATTTTAACCGTTGATTTATATTAAATATATCATATATCCATTTTTTCTTGATATTAATACTCGCGGGATTGAATCTTGCTCATAATTACTATATATTCTCTATATGGTCGTATAACAAGACGGGCCTGGATCCTCTGTTGATGCTATTGCATTTTGTTTTTTGTTTTTTATTAAAAAATTCTGAAAAAAATACTATTAAAAAAATATCAATCCTAAAAAAATAAAATTAATCATATAAAAAATTATACTCATAAAAACCCAATTAAAAAACAAAACCAAAACCTATTCCTCAAATAAAGCTGAATTATTGGATAAAAAATCCAATGAGTCCTATCATCAATGCACTTAAAATGTAACGACCGCCGAGGATCCTATTCCATGACGGACAAGACACTGTGTGATAGTGCAATGGAGTTATGATGATGTACAGCACACCTGGATTCCTGTTAACTGAAAATTTCAGTCTGAAATATCCCAAAAAAAGCAGCCAACTTGAAGTGGCCCGTAAGTTGAAATAAAATAATTTATACAATAACATGTCGATAAATTATTCTTTAATGCTTTGTTCTCCTGATAACCCCAAGTTTTTATGCATTATATCGACTATAGCTCACAGTTTGGATGGTTTCGATGCAGTGGGCACGGCAGCTTCTCGGACAGTCGGTGGTTAAACAATCTTGTCGGACATGTTTTGCATTCCTTCATTCTTGTTCCTTATCATGGATGGTAAGTTAGGTATCGTTCCCCTCCCAACAAAATTACAATACTAATATATGTGATTTAAAAAGTTTATTGCGTTATGAATCAATTATGGGACGATCAAACATCGTTTTAGGTAAAATTGACGTGTTTGCGTTATTAATGATAGTTTAAGTTGTATTTTTTAATCCTGAACTATTTGCGTATTATATCTTTAATATGACTAACAAACCTTTCTAAAATACGTGTTAAATAGTACAGTTATTGTATAAGGTTTCAATTCGGTTGGGACGGAAGGAGTATATTATATACTTTGCCCTCAATTTTTACTTTTTGCAATTATCATGAAAATAATTTCCTAATTTTTGTAACTAATTAAATTATCAATTTGATATAACGAGATCAGAATTATTTTAATGTGCAGGAGGATTAGTCATAGAACCCACCATAGCAACCATGGCCATGTCGAGAATGACGAATCTTGGCATCCGGTAAGTACATTTAGGATGCTTTTCGTGTTTTTAACGAATGACAGCAATGTTACAAAAATCGGTCGGCTTCCCTGGACACAAATTAACGGTAACGATGCAAGGGACAAGTTATAATTAATATCGTAAAAAAGGAGAGAACTAGTACACAAGTTAGATGTGTAACACATGTGAAACATTTTCCACTTTCTAGGATATACAAGAATGATGTATCTATAGTACAGCTATTTAATTTGTGTTCCACTTTGTTAATTCTATCCCTCGTACCATACAAAAATAACATATACATATTTTATATTATTATATACGTATGAATATATATTTCGTTTTCATATCAAATCATATCTGATCTTTCCACAATATAGATTAGGTTGAAATACGTAACTTACAAAACCATTGATGTTTCAAGACAAATCTATAAAAAAAAAATATGTTTGATTATTGTTATATGCGTGTCAAATTTTATATCGATATATATTTTTAATCAAAATATTACATTCCCACAAGAAGTAGCTTGGAGTAGTAGTTCGGGAGTGATTATTGAAACTAGCTAGTTGTTTCTAGTTGAGAGTTTAGGGATACATAATATAGATATAACAAACTGGTAACAACTATGCTGTAAACAGTGACTTCGCTGTCATTTGTAGCATAGTTTTTTATTTGGTATAATAAATTATATTTCTTTTTGTTTTATTTTAATTACAATATTTTTTTGTCAGTTCTAATTTAATTCCAATATTTTTATTAATTTTTTATTTGACAATAAATTTATATTAATATAATCCCCCTCCTCCTTCCTTTTCTTCTCTTATTTTCTCTCAAAAATCCCATTTTCATTATACTATCACTGAAAAATACTTTTTTAAAAAAATAAAATTTCATATAAATTCAAGACACAAATAAAATTACGTGTTGGATTATACCGTTATAATTAAATTAATATAGATATAGCAGTTAAATCTATAGCGCAATTGATGTGAATATGATTAGTCCGTGCAACTAGTTCACGCCTAATATGTGAAACACCTTTCGGGAAAGAGCTACATGTATCTATTTTGAATGTTAATAATTAATCACCCCACTGTCCCAAACTATAAATACTAACATTTTCTTCCAGGACAGGGTAGTACTTTACTACTCCCTGTATAATGTATCTAGCTATAGCACAGAACAAGTAAATTACTCCCATTGTCCCCTAACTATATCCTAGACATAAGTTGATTAATTAATGTCTCAAACTAAACACAACTAGCTCTATTTTCCCAAACCTATATCCTAGATAACTAGAATCCATGTATAACGTACCTATAACACATTTTAGTTGTTATAATGAGAAAGAGAGTGCGTGTATAATGTATCTATGACATTCTAGTTACCATATTTATATGTCTCCACACTATGCTTGCCATGTAATAAAATGATCATTAAGATACTAATAAATACTCAACATTAAAACATATGAATTCAATCTCGACTTTTTATTAGTATTGTTTTAATCTTCAGTCTTATTTTTATTTATTTATTTTTGTTTTTTTTATGAAGATCTTCCTCCTCAATTAATCATTCACACAAGGTCCGTTAAAACTTTTCTGTTTGGCCCACACACAAAAAAGAAAGGGAAAGAGAGTGAGAGAGAGAGAGAGACTTGTCGTCTGTCCTCGAAATGCGGGCAACCACGTCGAAAGTATGAGTGAGTGGGCAGATGCCGCGGATCTAAAACTTTGTGATGGACCAGTCTCCTCCTCCTCTGAGCTCTGAGGCTCTGAGGCTCTGACCTCACCATGTGTAGTCACTTGTGTGAGTTTTGTGACCACCCGTCCCTACGCACATCTGTTTTCATATTTACTCAGACCACCCAATACTGTTTCTGCAAGATTCTTCATCTTATAAGTTTTATGAAAAAATAATAATAATAATAGACAAAAAAAAAATTTATGAATAATAATAATAGAAAAAAATAAATTCAAATCAAATATTTTTTATTTTATTGTTTTAAATTTTAAAAATAATGAGATTTCGTGTATTGTTAGTATTCATGAACAATTTTTAATGTTGTTCTTTTTTATGGATTTATAGTAGGTTGCGCACTAGTTCAAACTCTGTGTCAAAGATTTCAAAACAATATTGTCTTTTCTTCACGTATAAAAGAACTATCTATCCTGAAAAGTGTTATTGATAAAAATCATTTTACAGTTAAAAGCCGTACGGAAATTAATGTTCAGTGTCGAACGGGGGAGTAACAGGTAAGAATATGCCCTCGGGAGGGGAAAAAAAACAGCTACTTATACCCCGGCGAGGAGTAAAATATATTTGAAAATGCTTTTGGAGAAAAGTCTTTTTAATATTTTTTCGTTTTAATTTAATTAAAATATTTTGATTTGACATATGAATTTATATGTGTGTTGAAATTATATAAGTAATGATTTTTTTGGTTATTATGAGTGTGAGAGAAAGGAATAAGAAAAAAGAAGGATAAATGATAATAAGATGGATTGATGTAATATAAAATAAAAATATTTTGATATTTTATATGATTTTTTTATAAATAAGAAAATATTCCATTTATTTTGAATCAACATAAATATGAAAACGATTTAATTAATTTGGGATGAGATAGGAGTAAAATATCTGCGGATGTGTTTGTCAATAACAATCTTTTACTTTGACACCATGAGAAAACAGAATATTGGACATCAAATACAGGGTTTCCTTGGTTTATATGCAAATGTTGTACTAATATTTGTAACACATAAAAAATTACAGTATATATCAATAGCCAGTTGGATAAAGGGCATATTATCCTATTTACCGATGTCAACAGTTTAGTGCATCTCCAATACCACATAGCAAATACAATCTATATTTTGGTGAGGATTAGTGTCAATTTACTATAATTTTTTTTTTTGAAATCTACTATAATTTGTATTTGTGGTTCCATTAATATCGTGTTTTATTATTGCATTATCTTTTAATGTTTGACTATGGAAGAGCCACATTTGTTTTTTCTGATTTTTTCTTTTTTCTTTTGACTTTGGATATTTGCCCAAAACGTGATGTGCATGCTAAAGAAAAGAATAACAGTGTTTTAATCTTTTACAAATTTAACACCTAGTTTGACAAAGTCAAAGTTTGGCATGTGAAAATCAACCCAATTACAATGAAAGAATTGTTATATTATGAGTATAGAATCTTAGTAGTATGATCCTTGGAGTTAGCTCTAATCGTGCAATTGCTGATTTACTGTCTTGACGCATGAATTACAGTGGACAGAGAAGCTGTACAAGAGTTTGGACAAAATGACAATCATGTTGAGATTCACTGCCCCATTTCCTTTGCTTGCGTATCCCTTCTACCTGGTAAGTCCACGCTCCACACCACCTGGTTAATTTCATAGTGGTACTATTCCCCTCAAGAACTATCATTTCAGTAAAAAGTACAATTCAATTTTCAATTCAAGAGTTAATTAAATTAGTAATAATATGATGTAAATTCTATACAGTGGTGGAGAGAGCCGGGCAAAACAAGAGGATCCCATTTCAATCCAAACAGTGAGTTGTTCGGTCCACAAGAAAGACACGATGTTGTTACATCCACCGTTTGCTGGTTAGCCATGGCTGTGTTGCTTGTAGCCCTGTGTTTCACTGTGGGTGCAGTTCCATTGCTCAAACTATATGGAGTTCCATACTGGGTTAGTGAGCTTTACAATGCCCATGACCGAAAGTCTGGGTCACTGTTTTTTTTTTTTTTAGGAAATCCTGAAAATTTGTACTTTGGTCAATCGAATAATCCGTAAATCCGAAAGATCTTTTAAAACAGCTTTCACTGATGGGTTCACCACCACAACGCGCACTCAACAGGTTTTGATTCTTGATCTCTCATATTATTGAAGGAGTTTGTTGAGCGGCTCATGTGGAGTGGGGATGATCCCCGTCGTTGTTGGTGCCCAATGTTTCATAAGTTTATTATTTCGGATGGTGAATTCGGTCTCATCTAGTAACTTGCCAACCTTGTCATAGGTGTTCGTGACATGGATTGATTTCGTCACGTATTTGCACCATCATGGTTACGAAGAGAGGCTCCCATGGTATCGAGGCAAGGTACACATTCATTTACAAGGATGTACATGAGCTTCGGATTTCGATCTTAAGTTCATTAGTTCTTGTTGCTAGATTTATAATCTAATTGATCATTTCCTTATTTCATTTTATTGCAGGAATGGAATTACTTAAGGGGTGGACTTACCACAATTGACAGAGACTACGGCATGTTCAACAATATCCACCACGACATCGGAACTCATGTAGTTCATCATCTCTTCCCTCAAATCCCACATTATCACCTCATCGAAGCGGTAAGTGCAAACAATCAATCAATATCATATCATAGATCGAAAAATCCAAGTATTATCTACTGATGATTTGCTAATCTGTTGTCGTAGACCAAAGCAGTTAAACCAATACTCGGGAAGTATTACAAAGAACCAAGAAGATCAGCAGGGCCTATACCATTTCACCTGTTCAGAAGCTACATCAACAGCTTGAAGCATAACCATTTCGTGAGCGAAAAAGGAGACGTCGTCTACTATGAAACCGACCCTCATCTCGCGAAGATAAGCATTAATCCGAAGTCATTGATTTCCGAGTTTTTCTCTTCTCACCAAAAATGATTGGCCCTGGGGAGATGCATAAAGAGAAATTTGTGGAATGCTACATATAAAAACCTATTATTCCTGTCGAATTTGCGACAAACTACAGATGCATAAACAAACCCCTGATTGTTATATGCACCATTGCATGGGATAAATTATATTTAAGAGAATTGGAAGGTGTTTGTTTCTTTACCAAATCTGTCCTCTGCATTTGATAAAACACATACAGATCCTGTTTTAGCTGACCTGATTCAAATGCTCCAACAAAGGTATAAAGGTTCTTCTTTTATACCACTGATAGTACTTGACAAAACACATACAGTTCATGTTTTATCCCGGCATGACTGTTCAAATATGCTTCTGGTTTATCGACGCCTTTATGTTCAAACAATTGTTTGCGTTCTAAAGATGTGAATCAAAATAGTAATCGCAAAATCGAGACAAACAAGAGGAAATGACACGATAACTTTTAACCTGGAAAGGAAAAAACATATGGAATCGATATCGGAATCTATCCAAAATTTCACTAATCACACGTTAATGGATACATATTAATCTCCTCCTCTACAACACGTAGAGAGTAACAAACCTCAGGATCAAAACAAATCTTGACAAACAATACAATCTCACCAGCACTTGGGGGAAACACACGAGGAAAAAACAACACAAACCCCTCTCACACTTGCCACCGAAACCTGCCGAAATCAAGCCTTCCTAACGTCGGACCAAGCTGAAATTTGGACAGGTAGTACACGTGTCCAAGCTCTACAACATATCCAAAAATTAGCTTCGTCGGACAAGATTTGGTCCTCCAAATAGCTGGGCGAAGTTGCCTGACCTGCAAGCACCAGAATCCGATTTTGTTGTGTTTGTGTGTTTCTCACCAGAATCTTAGTGTTTCCTCCAGTAGCCGTCATTATTTGTACGAAGACATTTGAGGAGTTTTTCTGTTTCTCTTTCTGCCATTACATGAAAATGCTGGAGCACTTGATCCTTAGTCTTCAACGAGCACAATCTTCAACAAGCACAGCCACAATTGTCTTGAAGCATCATCAATAAAGAAGATAACATGTCTGTTGTCTCCCACTGATGGAACATCAATGGGACCAAAAACACTTCAGAGGTTTCCTCCGTTTCATAATATAATATAGACAACGAGTTTATTCGATACATGGATTTTTGTGTTTATTGAATTTGTATGAATTTTGATGAAGAAAGAAAATTGAGAGGTTTACTGTACTAGTTGTGAGAGAAGATAAAAAATATACTATAACAGTTATGATTGTTTTAGTATTTTTTATATGAAAAAAATTATTAAATATGAAATTTTATATATATTTTGAAACAGTATAAATAGACAAATATTGTTTATATTATGAACCAAACGGTAGTAAAATTGGTCACGGACAAAGGTATTTGTTGGATTCCTATTCCAATAGATCGGGGAACATGGATCAAAAGCTTTGGCAAAAATTCATCATGATCGGCTGTGCAAAGTTATAGAATAATGTTAAATTCAAAATAAAAATTGTTAATTACAAAGCAATTTTTTTTTTTTTGATAAATTTATTTTTCATATTAAAATATGAATGTTTTGGAATTAAATGTTTTCAAAATTACACTAATAGACTTAAAATATCGATAGATGGTTCATATACTTGGCATTTCACATAAATATCAAAAAAGATATGAGCTTTGTCTTTATTTGGAGATTATATGCTGGCATATTGACATATTCCTGAGACCCCCACATGCCATCTATATATCTCAAGTTAGGCCGTTGGTGAGAAGCTGGCATGACACGTGTAGCGACCTGGTTGGTCGTCAACAGATAGGATACCAAGACATATAATCCGGTGGCTCTGATAGCGCCGATCACGCTAATTTGCAAAGGAAGCGATCACAGGAGAGGAGAGGAGAGGAGAGATATGGCTTCCAGCTTCACAGCCAGCAGTTCTTCTGCATCCATGGTTGCACGTGTTAATCTCGTGCCTACTCCGAGGATCGTGCCATCCATGTCCCTTGGTAAATATCACTAGAAGCAAATCTTATTATAGCTTGTTCTAGTTTTCAGTTGTCATCAATTGATTGATCGAGAATGATCAGATCTTGATGAAAAAACTGTTATATTTTTTCTGTTTTAATTTATTTATCGTTTTGATTGATATATATATTAATTAAAAAATCTTTATTATATGTCATTTTAAATGAAGGAAATTTTATTTTTGTTCTTATCATTTATTGAAAATTCTGTTTACATTGAATCTATCAAGGAAGAAACCATAACAAATTCATAGATAAAATGAACAAAAATAATATTAATTTTTGCTTATATAATCTCACGAGAGATAGATATTTTGAAATTTAATCGAACCCTTCAAACAACACATAAATTGGATTGCTAACTTTATCCATATACCAGATGCTTATAAGTTATGGAATGCACGTCGGTTGGTTGCCGATTGAGTTTTTTCTTATCTAAATAAAAGCTTCTACTTTGCAGGGTCATTAGCAATAACAAAGGAGGGACAAGTCAGATGTTCATTGAAGATCATCAAGTCATCCAAGCAAGAAAATGAGTGCTACTCGAGCGTTGTCAACCCTGCATCAGTGATCGCGGCGGTTACCTCGGCTGCGACAGCGGCGATGTGGAGTCCGGCGGCCCTGGCGCTGGTGGACGAGAGGATGAGCACGGAGGGAACAGGGCTTCCCTTTGGTTTGAGCAACAACCTGCTGGGTTGGCTGCTTGCTGGTGTCTTTGGGGTTATTTGGTCCTTTTACTTCGTGTACACTACTGAGCTTGATGAGGATGAGGACTCTGGTTTATCCCTCTAGGTTCTTCCATTTGGTGCAACTCGAATGACTCTCTATGATTGTAATTTTAATTTGATCGTTAAATTTTAAGTGTTAGGTAACTGTAAATCCGGAATGTTTTTGTGTATCATGAAGAAGTAAAGAAGTAAAACATTGTGGTTGTTACAAATAATTGAGTAACAAAAGGTTACATAAGACATATTTTCTTAGAGTTTCTCGTATAATTTGACTCCAACTTGTCGTGTGTTGATTATGGAAGCGGTTGATCAACCAAAATAAACTGTGTCATAGATAGGTGCAAACTAAATTATAGATGGGTGCAAACTCAGTTAACTTCTCAACAACATTCGATACCTTCGAATCATATGTATAATTGTTGAGTCCTAAGGCATAGAAAGATAAACCAACATTCGATTCCTTCCAATCATATGTATAATTGTTGAGTCCCAAGACATAAAAAAAATGAACTAGTATCAGATGGATTTAATTTAAATAAGATATAAAAAAGATGAATCAGGATAAGATGGATTTAATTTAAATAAGATCTAACATTTATTTTTCGTCTTCAATAATTTATGAAGATGTATCGACGATATCTTTAAATCCCACGTATCAAGATTTGTGGTTATAACAAAAGAACGTAATGTTAAGCTCAAATAAACTGGTGATCCTCAATAAACTGCAACATATTTACAATTTTGTTATCTATCCACGATGCCACTGATCTTATAACCACCAGCCATCCAAACATCAACATCAACAGAAGCGACACTCTCTCCCCTGGATTGAACCTCTTCTCATTTCGCACAACAGATAAAAGTCATTTCCCTTCTTCTAAACCCAAAAAACCACCGCCACCGCCGCCGCCGCCATGGTGACATGCCTGAGCACCCCAAAGCTCACAGCCACACAAACCCTCCACTCCCTCTGCAGAAACCAAAGGCTTTTTCACCACAACTCTCTTCACCCTCCTCGCAAATTTCCTCTCACTCACCTCAAAACCCTAACTTCCTTTTCCCGCCGCCGCTTCTCCTCCGCCTTCGTCCGCGCCGAATCAGACAACGGCGCCGTCGAGCCGCGCAACTACGACTTCGACCTCTTCACCATCGGCGCCGGCAGCGGCGGCGTTAGGGCATCCCGTTTCGCCGCCAATTTTGGGGCCTCGGTGGCGATTTGTGAGCTACCTTTTGCTACTGTGTCTTCTGATTCCGCTGGCGGCTTCGGCGGCACGTGAGTCGACTTCGATTTAATTGAATTGAATTGTCTCGATTCGATATTATTCGATATGTGATCATTGTTTTTATGATCCTGAAACAAGCAAGCATAGTTAGTAAAATTCGGCATAATATAGAATGCTGGGACTATGATACTTGTAATATATGCGAAGAAGTACTGGATTTTTGTATAGGTTTAGTGTAGAATAGAGTAAAACTTTTGCCAATTGTATGTGTTACAAGTAGCTATGGTTCTGATTGGGGATATGAAATTTTGATGCAGGTGTGTGCTTCGTGGTTGTGTGCCGAAGAAGCTGTTCGTGTATGCATCCAAGTACTCGCATGAATTTGAAGAGAGTCGTAATTTTGGATGGAGATATGAAACGGAACCCAAACATGATTGGAGCACTTTGATAGCCAACAAAAATGCTGAGCTGCACCGGCTGACTGGAATTTATAAGAACATCTTGAAAAATTCTGGTGTCACATTGATGGAAGGTCGTGGAAAGGTTGGATGCCATTTACAACTACATTTAATCATTTATCCATCTTTCCATTCATGTTTTTGTAAGTGAAGATATGATGCATGCTTCTTCAATTGATTACAGATTGTTGATCCTCACACAGTTGATGTTGATGGGAAGCTTTACTCAGCCAGACATATATTAATATCGGTTGGGGCACGCCCATATATTCCTGATATTCCTGGAAACGAATATGCCATTACTTCGGATCATGCTCTTGATCTACCTGAAAAGCCAGAGAAAATTGCCATCATTGGAGGCGGATACATAGCCCTGGAGTTTGCTGGGATCTTCAATGGCTTGTCAAGTGATGTTCATGTGTTTATCAGGCAGAAAAAGGTTCTAAGAGGCTTCGACGAGGAGGTAATGAGCCCCATGTAGTTGTAGTGCAGCTAGTACTTCAGTAGTCAGTGTACTTGAATCTCACTTTTGGGGAAGCAGAAATTTATTTTTTCTTCTTACCATCATGCAGATAAGAGATTTCATCGCTGAACAAATATCTGTGAGAGGAATTGAGCTTCACACCGAGGAGACTCCCCAAGCTATTGTGAAATCTTCAGATGGCTCTCTAGCACTGAAAACCAACAAAGGAGCAGCTGATGGTTTCTCTCATGTTATGTTTGCTACTGGACGAAGGCCTAATACTAAGGTTTCTTTCCTTGTTTGGAAATGGTGCATCCATTTTGCTATCTATTATTCAATAGACTGCTGTAGATGAAAGCAACAAGAGAACTTTTCCAGATGAATCATCTGAGATATCAAGTGTATGAATTTCAGGGACACATTTTTCGTTGGTTTACTGTTTTCTTCATGTGAGTGCTAGGAAGTCGAAATGTGTTGCACTTTGAACAAGATGATGTGGCTTTTGTGTGTGTAGTCCCTTAGTGTCATTTTCGGAACAACCCCCCTCCCCCCCTCCCCCAGCGTTTGATCAATCTGAGAATTAATATGGATAATAATCATGTTACAATGTGCTGCAGAACTTGGGATTGGAAGAAGTGGGAGTGAAGATGAGCAAGGATGGAACCATAGAAGTATTGCTCAACTCTTACTTAGGTTTTTCTTTTCCAATTCCTTTCATTCTTTGACTGTAGCTTCTTCATTTTTCCATAGGTTGATGAATTCTCCAGAACATCGGTCCCTTCCATTTGGGCAGTAGGTGATGTTACAAACCGATTGAATCTGACACCAGTCGCTTTGATGGAAGGAGGAGCCTTGGCAAAAACTTTGTTTGCAAATCAACCAACAAAACCTGATTACAGGTATTGTTTTTTGGTTTGTTATACGTGCTATAGAAAATTTTTAAAATTGTCTCGTGCTTTCTGATTCACCATGCAAGCTCAGATTATGAGTTTTTGACTTAAGGGTTCGGTTCAATTGATCTTGTTGACATCAATCAATGAAGATAATGCCTCATGGCAACCAAACAAAAGTTGTTTCCATTCAAGGGCTCCCGTTTAGATCAGGATTTGGGAGGGAAGAATGTAGAGTCTTGTCTTGCAAATCTAGAGGTTGTTTTTGTGACTCGGGAATTAAACCTATGACCAAGAAAACCTTGGCAGAAGTGTTGATCCATGAGCCAAACTCGTCTTCTAGAAATGGAGGAGTCTATCTGTCAGCCTGATGTCCACAATAGTTTTAGTTCCAAATTTCTTGCCAATGAACTTATGATGTAATCGTGTTTTTATATTAGCTTGCGAAGGAACTTATTTTACCTCTTGGAAGGACCTAATATGTGATAGTGCGTTAAATAATTATAACATGGTTTAGGAATTCGGTGAGCATCGGACTGAGGAATAGTGAATTTTTATAGGACAACCAGCTTTCCTATTTCTCTACTGAGCTTACCCTATTCCAAAAGGCAGAAGTGTTCAATCCACATTCCTGACTTGTCATCTAGAGATTGAGGAGATTGTTTCTCAACTTGACGTCAGGTGTAATATTGGTATCAACTTGCTAACCATAGTGAATATGAGCGAGATCCTAAATAGTTGTATAGCTGCTGAACTCTTGAAAACAGTTGGATTTTTTTATTTTATTTTTCAAAATATGGGGGAATTACCAGGTTAGGAAATACTGTATTTGTTATAGGGAAAGTTGTGTTGTCCAACTGGGTGATTACCGTTTTAGTGTCTTGGGGGAGAATACTAGGTATAGGGGCATGTCTATGATGTCTTTCATGACATTCATGTTGGATGGTATCTTTGATTGTCTTGATAGCTGTGTTCATTGCTTTTCTTATCTGTTTTACAGAGCTGTTCCTTCGGCTGTGTTTTCACAGCCACAGATTGGGCAAGTGGGCTTAACTGAAAAGCAGGTAATTATTTTATTTATTATATTTTTTCGTGTAGGCTATTGCGGAAGTGAGGGTTATGAAGGATGGTATCATGTTTTGCAGGCTATTGAAAAATATGGTGATGTTGATATTTATACTGCAAATTATAAGCCCTTAAAGGCCACAATCTCTGGGCTTCCTGATCGTGTCTTTATGAAACTTATTGTCGCTGCGAAGACTGATAAGGTCTTGGGCTTGCATGTTTGTGGAGATGATGCAGCAGAGATGTTGCAGGTTTGTGTCTTTTCCATTGTTGGTGAAGGTTTGGGCTTTCTATTCTGGGACTAGTTAATGGATTAAGTTCAAATAATCAGGGTTTTGCAGTTGCTGTGAAAGCTGGTTTGACCAAGGCAGATTTTGATGCTACAGTTGGCATACACCCTACATCAGCAGAAGAGCTCGTTACATTGAGAACAGCAACCCGGAAAATTCTTGCCTGTCCTCCTGAGGTTTGTGATTTTACTAAATTCTTGCCTGTTTACTAAATTGCAATTTTACCTGTTTTGAAGGCTACCAATCTCGGTGTCTTTTATACTTTGTGAATGTTAATGAGGGGGATAAATATTATGTCCGTTCTCATGGCTTAACCTTTGTCAACTTGGTGTCTATGTACATTTTTTTTTCCTGCAAATTTTTTTTCTCAACTTGGCCTTGTTTACCCACCAACGTTCAAGGACGAGCAAAAAAGTATAATTTAAGTTCTCAAGTTTCTCAAACGAGCTATATTTTAAGCATCCATGCATGTTTATGCTAATGTGTGGACCATGGATAAATCGGAACGCTGTAGTAATTGCCTGATTGATGTTTCAGGGGAAGAATGATCCTGGAGTTAAAGCTGCCACTGGTGTCTAGTCTATTTCTGCACTGTATATCTTGTCCTTGGGTAAGAAAATACCTGTCTTTGTCACTGCTTAGAATTTGTGTTCATTTTCGTTGTTGCTTAGTGTTTAGAAAGCTGAGATGAATTTATTTGATTATCCTATGTGGCTCAAGAATGAGGTTGAGTTGTGGTCTATGAAGAAGGATTTGCTGAGCCCTAAACATGCATGTCTTTAGACGTGAGTTTTCTGTGATGAATTTCGGTGCTGCTGATGGGATTATGGTTTTTCTGCATTCCTTTGTCGCCGAATATCTTGTATACTTATGGTGTTTGATGGCAATCTTGTGGTTGTGTCTCTTTCACGTTTTCCTCTCTTGGTAGAGTGATTCGGTGGTAGCACATGTGCATACCTGTGAAATCTTTCTGATGCTGTTGGATGCTGACTAATGCATGACAGCATGAGATCTCATAGTCCTTGGTGATCACAATGAAGTTGGCTCTGGATTATTTGCCTGTATAGTGGACTAATTCATTCATATAGTATTGCATTTTGAATCGAGATGTGCTTGTCCACTCTTATTTGTATTGGCATATTTCTATGGTATTGCATTTTGAATCGAGATGTGCTTGTCCACTCTTATTTGTATTGGCATATTTCTATGTATTTTTTGTATTTGCATTGGCATATTCTTATGTATTTTTGTTTGTTGATTGTGATTTTAGATTGAAGTTGGGGAGGTAATGGCCAAATATCATTGTTCTCTTTCCAGGAATCGCTTAAAAGATGCCAAACCAGAAATCATTCTCTCTTTCCAGGAATTGCTTGAAAGATGCATGTGGTAGATGCCAGAAAGATCCTTCTGATATGATATGTGACTACTCAGCGTCTGTAAGGGTAATTGAGTTCAGTCTCCTGTTCTTCACCCTTGAGACGCCACAAACAAGTGTTTCAAGCAAATGGTAAAAAAAAAAACAAGTGTTTCTAGCAGAGCAGAGTTCTTGTAGATATTCGTAATCCCTACACGGTATGAGTTGAGTGGGCGGGATTCGCGTTCACAAGTCATGCTGTTTTTTGACTAAATTATACATTGTATATGCACCCCTTCTCCCTTCCTGAATTGTTTCCAAATTGCTGGTTGGCTTATTTAATAAGAGAGTCTTCTCATCTTGTTTTTACCCTTATATTAATATTAATATATGTGTGAAATATTGGAGTCTTACCTGTTGCTATTAGTGTATCTATGCAGCTTCGTGCTTGCGCTCGCGCATGACAATGACTCACTAGGGCAGGTATTTCACGGTCACACCTTGTGAAGGCTTTGGAAAAAAAACATGATGATAGTTCTCTGATTGGTTCAGAAAACTGTTGTGCATGCCTGGTTTTCTTGTATTCAGGACGAATCAAATATATCAGATGCTTGCTTTGCATGTATGGAATTTATATGCAACTTGACTTACTTTTGTGAGTTGTGCACTGTAGTGAGCCTCACTTGATCCTTGTTCTTGTCTAGCTAGTTAAATGCTCAACTACTATCTTGATTGGTGTCCTGTTGACAGGATTACATTGCGGGTGATGTTTCTGAAATTTTCTTCTTGCAATATGTATCCCTTGCCAAATCTGTGCTTTTTCAGCAGTCTGCCTTTTAATTTCAAAGCAGGAAACATTCAAGTGGTTACTTTGTAGCTTTGTCTTCTGATGCAGGAGCCTTTTTGCAAAAGCACTTCTCATCTTCTCTTTCCGAATGGGGGTGCTAATGATGAAGTGTTCTTCAGATGTTTGATTCAAAGAATAACCGTTTATGCTGATATGAAGAATTTCAGTGTCCAGGTACAAGGCTTGATTGGGTCAGGTGATGGTGCATGTCTTCAGGTTGATCATCGTGTCTGGGCCGTTCGGCCTGCATCCATCGACCGTCCTTTCCCTTCAACATTCCCTTGTTTTCATCTTGTCTCCAGCATGGAGGGATCTCATAGTGATCCTTCAAGAAGTCACATTCTTTGTTCACTAATGTGATGTCTCTTTCGCTGGATAACCCAAATCTTCTCCCTCTCCCGTGATATCTGCATCACAGGTAAGATCACATGAATTGTTATCCATTCCTGTTGTCATCGACTGATATTTACTTTCAGGTTGATGGATTTTTTAGTGAGTGATTGTCTACTTAGTCGTTAGTGCGGATAGCAACTGTTCTTATCAGTGTTCTTATCAGCAACTGTTCTTATCCGCTGTTCTACGAAGGAAGTCATGAAAATGATGGAGTTTTTGGCTGGCTGAAGGCCCGAAATCTCATGTACTTATGAGGTGAGTGAATATATGGATATCAAGTGTAAGCTTCTTCTGTTACCTAGGTCCACTATAGTTGGATTATATTACAAGGTCTGGCATTCGGCACTTACCCGGCAAGCAAATGCAAGAGAGCCTCCAAATTATGCGCGCACACTGGATCATTCGTATTCTTCAAGAATGGAGAATTCTTGTGATCCAACACAAGTTCTTCGCATGGAAGTAACTCCATAGAAAGCCCTCCGACATTCTGCTCAACTCTTGTGGTGTGCTCGTTGACAAAGAATCCGGGTGTCTTAGGCACCATGTCATGCACATTCACCACCCGGAGCACCTTAACCCCTAGCCCCTCTAGTCGCTCCTTGAATCTGAAATTCCCTACTCGTGGGCCTGAATAGGAGAACACGCATACAGGCATGGCCTGACCATTCTTCCTTATGTGTAGCCGTAAGCACCTAGGCTATGTCCGGTTACTGTAATGCTCAACACTTCGTCTTTGTACATGTCCATCAGTCGAGTTGCCTCATAAATGACCTGCTCTCTGGCCGAGAATCTGCAGTATTTGCAACTCTCATTTCCATCAGTGTAGAGGTTCACGAACCCTGATTCTACTTTCATGGTTGGGTCATGGCTCGGGATTTCATTGGAAGAAATCGGCTTCAGTATGTCCATCAGGTCGGATATCCATTCTAGACTGGTTACTGTACCCCTCCAAGCAATCACAATGTCTCGACGGCCTAGATGCGTGGATGTCTCATCATTAGACACAGCCACGTACCCAATCCAATGAGCATCGTTGCTGCAAACCTTTGGCCGCCTTGATTTCTTGAAGAAATTCGGAAGTTTAACATTTGACGTAGCATACACATACCTCAAGACTTCATATCCATTGTCTTCCATATCTAAGCTCTGGAAGAAACGATCCCTCGAGTACTTGCAACTCCCGTAATACTTGGAGTACGGATCAAAGTCGATAGCATCGTAGCATGCTTGGGCCATCTCTCCGTATCGAATGAGCTCGGACCTTAGTATCGGGTCCATTGGGTCAAGCAACCTGGACCAATCGTCCTCTCCGTGGATCTCTCTCCAGCAATCGGCCAATCGCTTATCATCATCCTTCACCAGCGGTACATTTTTCTTCTAGATGTGCTCCTCCTCTTTGACTAGGGTTGCCACATCGGATGAGATCATGTGCTCCGCCTTTGGTAACACTCTAAGCATGATTAATCTCCTCGACCCGAAACCTATGATCGGAGACCATTGAAGTTGAGACTTTTGATAAGGATATGGTACAGGACGAACAATTCCTGATCGGAACGAAACGTGATTTTGTGTGAAAGTTTTGAGTCATGTTGATGATCATAAAGCCACAAAGATGGGCATCTATGAAGTGTTCTTGCACTGGATGTGACTGTTTATGAGAGAATGAACTGGAGCGTATATATATATATATATAATGATGGATATGCAGAGCAGTTTGAGAATATTATAAAGGTTTCTCCCCAGCAGGCTTTTGCATGATCAATACTATTGAATGTTAGCTGATTGAGATTCATGTGCGAACTGTGATGAGGACTTCAAATATTTTCTCGACAAAACACCATTTTCGTAGATTCTGGATATGAGTTTCTTTCATGCTGGTTTTGATTATTGGTTTGTTGGTACAGTAGGTAGCGGGCAATGGGCGCACGGCTTCAGTAGAAAATTATTTGTATGTCCAGTTGAATTTGCATCCTCATTATGAAGAATGAACACTAGTTCCAACCTTTATAAAAAAAAAATGCTGCTTATGTAGTTGGTTCAATCCTTGTACATCTCAAGCAACAATCTTCATATATTAGGTTCTGGAATAATATCCTTTTGCTTGTGTTTCTCAACCAGGAGTGAAGTTGAACCCTCAGGTTTTTAAAACTCCTTGCTAGAAACAAGAGCTTCATTAGCCTCGTTTGATGCCTCTCTAGGACTACCTTCTTTTTTTTTTTTGATTTGGTTCCTTCGTCCCTCCTTCAAATCCTCTGAACTCCTGAGGCCTGAGGAGCAAGCTGCATTTCCGTGAGAATTACGCCATCGTCCGAGGCGGCCATGATGACAAAAACGAGTGCATGCATTTTTCGTCGGGAGGCGAGTTGTGGGTGATCACTTATCGGCGTATTCACAATTGCTCCTCGTTTCTATCTTTTTTTCTTCTTTTTTCCCTTTCTTTTTTTTTCTTTTTGAAGGGAAAGGAACATGATGGTTGAATCAGGAATGGACCTGCAGGGGCCATGGTAGATAGAAAACATGAGAGTCCAGTGACTGATAAATCAGCCCAAAGGCCCATAACCTAACAAGAAGACTTGTCTATCAAATTCATGAGTTCTTGTCATAATCTGTTTAATTCTATTGACATGGAATTCAACCAGATTGTAAGTTTTGAACTCATATCGTGTACTCACAGTTCACAAAGGGGTTGATATTTTATGGAGGAACTAATAATTGCAATAACTTTCGATCCCAATCTTATCAGTACTGCAACATCACTAATTGTCCAACTAAAGCACTAAGACCAAGAAATGACCCCAGGATATACATGTTGTACAACAACAGCACATAGACAACATAACATGGGAATATGATGAAGAGACCAACG
>LIEC01006290.1:0-22113 GCA_001925005.1 Drosera capensis
GGGCATGCCGGCTCATGATGTGGCCAGGACGGTGTATTCGTTCACTGCGTTGGTGAATGCCTTTGGGAGAAGTGTTGTTGGACGGGAAGGGTTGTTGGAGAAGTGTATGGATGTGTTCGAGGGCATGCCGGCTCATGATGTGGCCAGGACGGTGTATTCGTTCACTGCGTTGGTGAATGCCTTTGGGAGAAGTGTTGTTGGACGGGAAGGGTTGTTGGAGAAGTGTATGGATGTGTTCGAGGGCATGCCGGCTCATGATGTGGCCAGGACGGTGTATTCGTTCACTGCGTTGGTGAATGCCTTTGGGAGAAGTGTTGTTGGACGGGAAGGGTTGTTGGAGAAGTGTATGGATGTGTTCGAGGGCATGCCGGCTCATGATGTGGCCAGGACGGTGTATTCGTTCACTGCGTTGGTGAATGCCTTTGGGAGGAACGGGAAGCATGAGACCGCGATTGAGCTTTTGGGGAGCATGAAGAAGGAGAGGGTGATCCCGAGCGTTTTGACGTATAATAGCGTGATTAACGTGTGTGTAAGGGGCGCGTTGGATTGGGGGGTTTGTTGGGATTGTTTGCTGAGATGAGGCATGATGGTGTTCAGCCTGATATATTTACTTATAATAAGTTGCTTAGCGCTTGTGCTAGTAGGTTGTTGGGAGACGAGGCAGAAATGGTGTTCAGGATGATGAGTGAGAGCGGGGTTTTGCCGGATATAACGACTCATAACTTAATCGTTGAGACGTTCGGGAAGTTGGGACGGTTGGAGAAGTTTTCGGAGCTTCTGGAGGAGATGGAAACCACGGGGAATATGCCTGATGTGTCATCCTATAATGTGCTTTTAGAGGCGCATGCGAAGGAAGGGTCCATCCCCAAGGCGATTACTGTGTTTAGGGAGATGCAGGAAGCTGGTTGTACACCGAATGCTGCAACTTACAGTATTTTGTTAAACTTGTATGGTAAACAAGGGAGGTATGATGAGGCTCGCGAGCTTTTCCTTGATATGAAGGAGAGCAACACGGAGCCGGATGTCTCCACTTATAATGTCCTGATACAAGTTTTTGGTGAGGGTGGAAACTTCAAGGAGGTGGTGACCTTGTTCCATGATATGCTGGATGAGAAGGTCGAGCCGAATATGCAGACATACGAGGCATTGACGGTCTCTTGCAGTTAAGGTGGGCTTCATGGTGATGCCAAGAAAATTCTGCTTCACATGAACGAAAAGGGGATTGTTCCGAGTCCCAAGGCCTACACGGGTATCATTGAGGCTTACGGACAGTTCGCGTTATATGAGGGAGCTATTGTCACTTTTAACACCATGAACGAGAGAGGGAGCAACCCTCCAGTCGAAACTTTTAACTGCCTGATCGACACGTATGCAAGAGGTGGGATGTCCAAGGAATCGGAAGCTGTCTTTAGACGAATGAGCGAGTTAGGTAACAGGGATTCTTTAAACAGGGTTATTGAAGGTTTTAGGCAGGGAGGATGGTATGAGGAGGCTGTACAGGCATATGTTGAGATGAAAAATGCTAGATGTGGCCCTGATGAAAAATGCTAGACGCCGTGTTGAGTGTATACAGCTTTGCGGGTCTTGTTGAAGAGAGCGAGGAGGATTTCCAGGAAATTAAAAATCTTGTTATATCACCAAGTATCATATGCTACTGTATGATGCTTGCAGTCTATGCAAAGAATGAACGGTTAGGTTTCTTTCCATTCCTCGAATCGCCTACTGCTGCTATAATGTGCTTTTCTCAGAGTTTAACCATACCTTACTTGCTCAAGTCTGAGCTTTTGTTGAGCTAATGGTACTTTGACATCTTTATATTGGCTCAATCTTGCCTGAAATGTTTAACTCAGATAAGAACCCATATCCCGATCTTCTTCGGAATGCCTAATTGCTGTACTTGTCTTGATCAGGTTAGACAACGCATATAGCTTGCTGGAAGAGATGGCCCATAGTAAGAAATCTAATGTCGTTCAAGCAATCGGGCAGCTGATTCAAGGAGATTTTGACGACGAATCTAATTGGCAAATCATGGATTATGTATTCGACCAAATCAATGCTCAGGTATGCGGATTTGGAATGAGATTCTATAACTCTCCTTTGGAGGCATTGTGGTGGTTGGGCCAGAGAGCACGTGCGGCAAGAGTGCTGAACGAAGCTTTTAAAAGGGGTTTTTTCCCAGAACTATTCCGGCAAAATAAACTGCTTTGGTCCCTTGACGTACACAGGTATCGTCTATTGGATAATGTTAAGATACAAATACTACTATGAGTTTCGGCTTTTGATGATGTGATTCCTCGCCATGATACAAAGCAGAATGTCATCGTTTTTTGATCTGTTGCGTTATGGGTTTGCAGGATGTGGCCAGGCAGTACAAGCATAGCGTTATCTATATGGCTTAACGACTTGTACGGAGAGTTCAAGGATCGTTCTGATCTTCCTCATGTTACCTCCATGGTTATTGCGTAAGCTTTTCCTTGTTATTTTCTTCCTGATTAATGTGCTCTTATGGTTCATTCTTCTGTTCTCTAGTTTCTGCTTGAACTTTTGACAATCGTTGAGAAAACTTTCGCTGAGGGCCCTACACTGTTAGAAATGGTCCCTTTGATGCCTATGTTCAGTGATCGGTTTTCTCTGATCGTTTCTTGGGTTCAAATAAGGCTCGGCTATTGTAGCATGTACATTTCGTAGGTTTATTGCTGCAGCGTTCTCCTCCTACCTTGCGAGATCAAGTCATACTATAACTTACAAGCAGAGAACATATGGAAAAAGAAACATAGACTTTAGTCGTGTCTGCGCGAGTGACTAGCATAGGATCTCAGCCATGTCTCATATTGCTTGTTTCCTGAGCCTCACTATTTATCCGCTTCGGTTACTCTATTGGTTATTTCCTGTGTAACATGCAATCTCGTATTCTCAAGTTGCAGGCACGGGAAGATGGAACGGGATTCTGCAGTCCATGAATCGCCAATTGCAAAGGCCGTCCTTTCATTCTTGGAAACCAACTTGCCGCCATCGTCCTTCTCTTTTTCAGGGTGGAACGAGGGTCGCCTCATCTGCCAACGTAAGCAACTAAGTGCCCTATTATCAGCTCTAAAGGAATCTTCAGTTGAATCAGACAAGGGCGAGATCATCCCGTTAAGCAACTCCCCATTGCCCATTAACGCTACAGTCAGATCCTCGTACCCAAATGGCAGGAGGGATCGACCCAGTGCCCTTGATGCTGATGGTACCAAGACGATCTTAAACGGAACAGAAACAGCGCTGTTGCCTAGTGTAGCTTAAGCCAATATGAAAAAACAATGAAATTTTGTCAGACACTGGCTCGCCTGGTGCTGAGTTGAAGTTGTGTCACTTATTCATTCCTCATGGATCGATTTGGAAAGATCAACATGATTGCCTCTTCCGCCATGGGAGGCAAGTAGGCAACTGCACTGGGTGAATCACGACTTCCTGTCAAAGTTGATTTCGGTAAATGCCTTGACATGCTTGTTTACAGGATTGTCATTTTTTCCGTAACAAAGTATTGGTTTTGCTCCATCGGCTGGGATCGCAGGATTCGAACCCGTACATTCAGGAGCTGGAGTTGAAGAGCGAAGATTACACTTGACTCGAGCCTGCAGTAGATAGCGCCATGGTAAAGAGATGGAGGTCGAGATTGTTTGCTGCTTAGATGTCTCCTGTGTTCATGTTGTTGTATAGTTGATATTTGAAAGATTTTGGTGAGAATGGTCACTTGACATTCAAGATTATTTGATTCCAAATACTTGGATGCAAAATTGTTGAAGCAAATAAGTATCAAGCAGTCTAATAGCACTTGGCATTGTGCTTTCATCTCATAATAATAGAGGTTCTGATGATTAATTTAAGAAATGGGAGAAACATCGCATCAGGATTCTAATCGATGGCTTGGACTGTGGCAGTAGTAAAACCCCTGATATGGCAACCGTGCAAAATAGTAAAGAGGTGATTTGAAAAACATCCAACTCGGAGATATTCTCAGTAAAATCAGCCTATCAGTTATAATTCGATCATATCATATCTTACGAATCCTTAAACTAGAAGAGGATGTGGGATATAAGGGTCCCCAGCGAGGAAACTTGCTAATTTGGTTCGTGAGACACGACGTTTTGCTCACAAAGGAGTTCTTGCATAGACGGAGCATCAGCTCAGACACGATTTGTGTGCTGTGTGAGGAGACAGTGGAAGATATACTTCACGCTATTTGAGATTGTAAATGGGTGAAGGAGGAGTGGAAGAGGATTTTGAAACCGCAAGTTTGGTACTCCTTCTGCCAAATCAACAGCCCCAAAAATTGCATAGAATTTAATCTTGCATCGGATATAGGAACGAGGATTGTTAATGCTGAATGAAGATACACTTTTCGAGAAATGATACAAGGGGCTTGGTTTTTGAGAAATTTGGTGATACATGGAAACAAGTTTGAATTGTCACCTCCAAATTTCCTTTCTGACATGACGGTGAATAGAGTCATGGAAATAGAGTTAACGTGCTCAGTGAGTTATAATTTTCGATCTTATAGATGATAATAATTTAGAAATGTTAATAACAGGATTAAAAGTTATTTTTCGTTCATATTCATCGATTTATAAGGTCATCGATTGTATCCTTATCCTCTATCAAATTTGTTTTGTTTTAATGAAATATAGATCCCATTTTCAAAAAAAAAATAAAAAATTCCTATGCTATTTGCAAGTAGTTAGGTGGATGCATCTAACCATCTTAGCACATTGGAGTGGATGCTACACAACTAATCCTTAAATCACATTTAATCACATATGAAATGATTTGTTCGAGTAGTCGGCTGTCATTTTCATCTTGATATCGATAGATGTAATGGTCATTAACCTGAGTTTGAGTTATGCTATTTGTCATGAAAAAGAAGAAGAAGATAATACTCTTATCTTCATATGTACTAACTTATCCACCAAATACCAAAATCATGTTCGGCTAAATATAGAAATGAATCCAACACACACAACTATAGAAAAAGGCATAGTGCATCAAAGCAAGCTAGATCTCAATTATTGGACTAAGCCAACATTGAAATAAATGGAGTGATAAGAGGATCCATTGAACAAGAATAGGAAATCTCAACACGTAAAGATTAGATACCTTGTACCATTGGGTTAAACATAAGTTCACAACTCTAGCTCTCTATTTCCACCTTTATTTTTCTTTAAGTGCTATATGAGTAAAGAATAGATATAAAGGAAGAATAGATATAAAGGGAAAAATGGTATTTCCTCAATTTCAATTTAGTTATAACGTTTCATTTTTTTCATTATTTTTCATTATTTAATATATCTTTTGAAAATTTTCATTGGTTGTTTTGATTGTTATTAAAAAATTATGTTATTGACGTCAGGTTGAAATACATAGTTTAAATTATCATTAATGTTTTAAGATAATTTTTCAAAAAAAAAAATGTTTGAACGTTCTACGACACGAGTTAAATTTCGTTTTAATAAATGCATATGGTCGAACTGTTATAATTAAATTGGACCGAAATGAATACTTGTAAGACAATGAGAACCTCTTAAAAAGATGGTAACTGATGTCATTATATGTCGCAAATGAGAGCATCTTATTCCTACATGACAACTAAATCATCAAATTAAAAAGTCCTTAAAAACAAATTAAGTAATAATTATAGTACAGGGGAATTACTAAGAAACATGTATATAATTATAGTGCAAGTGATAATTTAATGTGCAATAATTATTCAATGTATAGTACTCACTCCATTCCATAATATAAATAACAGTTATTTATTTGGATCGTTTTAAAATATATATAATATATCATATTTAGTAACATTTTAATATAAAAAATATCAAAATTAATTATCATCTGTTACAATACACTTCCTATCTTCTCTCATAGTTGTTACAGTAAAACTCACTATCACTAAAAAAATATTCTTTCTTCATCAAATTCTATACAAATTCAACACATATATAATTTCATATATCGGATCAATGTATTGTCAATATTATAAAACGAAAGGAATATATTGTTATCTGGGTAGGACATTAGATGAAATCAAACATTCCCCTCACGTCCAATTATTTACAGGTCTTCCCTAGCTTTTTAGCCATTAAAATAGTTAGCTTCTCTGTCAATTTTATTATGCTATTAATTTCTTGGAGTACATCTACTACATTAATTATCTATACTTTTACTTGTTTTCCTATCCTTCAAATTAAGAGTCCGCCGTTTATAATTAAAATCTTAATCAAAAGTAAAATGAGGATCGACTAAGCTAAGATTTTCATGAACCATTTATGATTTTTCAACCATAATCTATGACTTTATTGACGGCTTATCGACACAACGAAGTGATCAATTAAAATTAATCCACTATTCCTATAAAATTAGCCCATTGATCTTATATAGGGTTGCACCACATTGATTATAGTGTCTCTCAATAATGTAACAAGCATAGAAAATGCAAGGCCCGTATACTTAAGACGTATTAAAATTATCTTTTCTGTTCATAATTTGCATAAAACGATGAACACAAGACTATCCTTAATTTGCATTCTTGCATTGTAACTTGTTCAAGTGACAATGATCTAATTTTAAATCAGCCAATTTGCTCGTAGAACGTACACTCAAAGCACATCCGTGTGATACTTCAAATACAAGTGATTTGTGCTGTGTTTATTTTTCGCATGTGCAACTATATATATGTATGCGTATATATGTGCATATGTTTATCTGTACGTGGATATACATAGTTGACCATCCAACTAAATTTTCTCACTTCGATGCATCTCTTTGCTATAGATCCAAATTTTTTACAATTAAGCACATGTGATACAAAGGATTTGGCTCCCCTTATCTTGGATAATTTTGACCCGCCTAAGTCTTGCTGAAATTAGAAGTATGAGTTTCTTCCGACGATACGTATGCAAGTGTTATTCGCGTATATAGATGACCAATCGCAAGAGGTAAATTTGTTGTATCACGATGAGTTTAAGGTTAAACGACATCTAAGATATATAGCTGACGTTTAAATCAGCTCGACTTAATGCGATGCAAGTCACTTAATTCACATGGTTAATTTGGACATCGAAACAAGAATTTGATTGAGTATCACTCGACTTGAGAAACATGCAACAGATCAAAATGCAATCAATATGTAGTATTTGAAACTTTATGATTGATATTTTTCAACGTACGTGAATTGTTATATCCGGTGATTTCCACGAACCTTTAAAAAGATAATAACATACATTGAAATTGCATGTGTGTTTCCCATGACATAGACAAATAGCCTATCTGGTCCTCTAAATAATCCTATTATTCAACACCTAACTGAGGTATACATGTATATTGGAAATTATCCTATAAATTTTGTCCTCAATTAATCTTGTGTATATTCAACTTCAGCACTAATAATGTGCTAGTTTGAAGATTGCATAGAATATTTTAGGCGATTGAGTTATAATGTTAGTCAATTGCTAGTTAGATGCCCCTATTTTTCTTCATTGATGGTACACTTAAGTTAGCGATTCAAATATATCTAAATTAATAATCAACATTTTGCCATTAATATGACTGTAATTTTAATCATGTAATCTACGCAATGAGTTAAACATAGATTGTGTGTTCAATAAATATCCTCCATATCTTATTCTGGTGAACTTTTAGCTAGTTACCCATAACATATTCCAGTAGTCTATATTATATAGGAAACGAAAGTGTGAAACATTATAACTTGATCGGATATTTAAGAGTTTTTTTTAAAAATAAAAATAAATATCATATGAAATTGAATAAAATCTTAATATATTTTATAAAATAATATATCTTTTAATACAAACTAGTAAATATTATTATCTTTGTCCCATATTTATACAATTTTTTTATTTATATTGGCTAAACTACATTCAGCGTTTTATGTATTTGATAAATTTTTTACGGGAAAAAAATTAACAAATATAAATTTTTGATCTTAATCAAATAGTCGTATGTATTATGGGAGGGATCAACTTCATTGGTGTTCGTGGCTTGCCTCCTTTTGTTATACTACGTATTTTCATGATAAAATCAAGCATCCTTATTTTCCGTAATAACTCCCATATCTAATTATCTATACAGACGCCTGTTATTCGACCAAATAAATATATATGTCAATTGTCATTAAGGTGATTTTATCATGAGCAAAATCTCGACGAAATCTTGGAAGGTAAAATTTCGATGAAATCTATGATCATATTTTATGATGTCTAAAAAGCTTAAATTGTACTCTAGTCCTTTTATATCTCAACAATATTACAGATTATTTCAAAATCAAAAATATATAACTAATTTAAAATCACTCAATATAATTAATTTTATATTATTTTCCTTTTATAATTAATGTAACGTGAGGGGCTTCGTTATACGTGAAGCATTTCGTTATGCATTTAAACAAAAAATTATAATTTTTTTTGGACGGAAAGAATAAAAAAAAATTCCTAAAAAAATATTACAAAATTTTCTGAAAAATATTTTCTTTCATGATATAAATTCAATCAAAATAATTAATTTTAAACCAATCTCAAATCTCTTTCAAAATTTAAAAGATTATTATACTCCATATCCTAACAAAGAATTTAAAATTCAAAAATAGAAATTGAAATCAGCACAAAACTCTCCCCACCAATCGACGACAATTGACCCATACAACCCACCCACCAAAGGACGACAAAATCTCCCCGAATCCAAATACAACGTCAGATCTCCGCCACGGTCCATCTCCTCTCGAATAACGACAAAAGTGGTCCCCACTCTCTCATCCTCCCCTCATATATGCTCTCAACCTCACCGTATCCTCTCACCCAAAATAAATCCAGTATCCGAACAAAATTTCAAAATCAAATCCAATTATCCACTTCGTACGGATTCAATCTCCACCGTCGATTCAATCAACTCCATCTCCGGCGTTCGAGACGATGACGACTAGCGGCGAGGAGACGATCACCGGCGGAGGAGGAGAGATCATGCTTTTCGGCGTGCGAGTCGTGGTGGACTCGATGAGGAAGAGCGTGTCGCTGAACAACCTCTCGCAGTACGAGCCTCCGAATGCAACCTCATCGAACCACAACGAGGCCGCCGCGGCACCGGCGTCGGGTTATACTTCTGCTGATGATGTTGCTCCTCAGCGGTCCAATAATCGCGAACGAAAACGAGGTAAGCATGAATTCACCGATTAGTGTCGTAATCGATTTGTTCGATGGAGGGATTTGAGATAAGATGTGGTCATGATCGTGACGATTGTGGTGAAAATCCATAGATTCGTTTGATTGATGCGATCGATTGCGATCATGATCATGATTTTCGTGGTGAAAATCCGTTGATTGGATCGTATGATTTGATCGATGAATCTGAGAGGAGATTCGTTCGATTTGATGTGATCATGATTTTGTTTTATTAGATTTGATCGTGATTTCGATTTGATCGTAATATTTCTTTGTTGTTTCACTGATTGTTGATCTGTGGATTGGATTAGGTATTCCGTGGTCAGAAGAGGAGCACAAGAGGTTCCTGATAGGGTTGAAGAAGCTAGGGAAGGGAGATTGGAGAGGGATAGCGAAGAACTTCGTGTTGACGAGAACGCCGACGCAGGTCGCCAGTCACGCTCAGAAGTATTATATTCGCCGGAGCAATGTCAGTCGCCGGAGACGAAGATCTAGCCTCTTCGATATCACAACCGATTCGGTACTTTCGCAGAACCTTCATCGATTGATCGAATTTGGTGTGCGTTATCGATTGAACAAATTTTGTATGAGGATTCGAGATAATTATCCGTTTGTCATATCTGCTATGATATAATGATTTAAGAGTATCATATTGAGTGAACCAATATCACGAGATATGGAATTAATGAGACGATTTAGATTGAAACGATCTATATCCCTGTCACATCTGTATGATATCGTGGGTTGATATCATCGATATCGTCGATGTTGTGAGTTCATGTTATTGTGATTCGATGATATTGTCGTTTGATGACCTCTTGGGTTGATATTGTGGTTCTTGTGTCAATGCAACCAACGTTATCTATCGCGATTCAAACTTGTGATAGAAGCCTTATGATTAGTATTTGCATTCTGCTGGCTGGATTGATACTTGGTTTAATATGATACGACTGCAAAATTTGTTAAATGACGTTCGAGTTGTATTGTGCATTCAGGTTACGGCGGTTCCAGCAAACGATCGACAAACAAATCCAGACGAAGCTTCCCAATCGCTCTCTCACGTCTCAATGCAAACAACCTCGAATAGATCACAGATATCTACACCTCCAACCGGCCATGCATTGTCCATCGGTCCGGCAGTCGACAACAGAGTCGACTATAAACATTTCTTCCCTACACATGTCGATATGGACATGAACTCGGGAATCATCAACCCATCATTGTCGCTCAATCTATCATTATCCTCGTCTTCCGATCAAGATGGTTCGTCGAGGCAACAACACTCGGGTTTTCACATCATGTCAAATTCTCGTGCTTCTTCGATCATGGGGATCGCCTAGGGGAATTAAAGACGAGAACCAGATCCATGTCCTCTTTATGGTAAGTGGATGTACTATCCTTTTTCTTTAAGAAGAAGAGAAGGAGAAACCATGGGTGGGGTGGTGAACGAGAAAGGCAATGGTTTTGGTCGGAGAAGAATAATATTATTAGTAGTACTATAAGATAATGTTGGTTTTATAAATATATCGTGCCAAGCTTAAGTCAAAGATAATGTTTGCTTGCTTTGTCATATTATATTATATGTTAGCATGTGGTGTTTATTGTGTACAGACTGTAAAGTTTCATGGTGCAGTTGGTGTTGTCCTCCACCACCTAGTTATGACAGCACTACAATTGTACTGTTTCATTTTCTAATCCAGTTCAAATCATTGAGCTTTTTTAACGTAAATAATTATTGAAGTTTATCTTCAATAGAATAATTGTTAATTGTCAAAGATTTTATAAAACAACTGAAAATTGTATGAAGAACTTATTTTGATAATATAAAATGTTATCTTAAAGTAATAATCTTCGTAATTAATCGATTAATTAAGAATTTTATGATGTAAAAAATTACTTTTCATGCACTCCGTTTAGGGGAGAGCGGATACGAAATAAAGCAGTATGTGCCTGTGGGAAAAAAATACTATAAAATAATAAAACAGTGTACCAGGCGTTATTGTGATAGAGACGTTTTTCGTTTTATAATAATTATAAAATATATATATTTTATAATATTATACATATGTTTTTTTTTTATATAAGTCAAATCTAATCGTTTTCTAATCTATATTAGGTTGAAATATGTGATTTACATAATTTTTACATCGATACGTGTGTGAGGTGAAAATATTACGATAATTTTAAGATAAAGAAAATAATAAACTTATTTATCGCAAATCTGGGAAAATCGTTTCCGTGTTGTTTATAACATAATTAAGATTACGTAAATCTTTTCCGAACCTGCTCTTTCTCTGAGGGGGAAGCTGGGAACATCTATTTAGAAACAAATTTTGCTATTTGGAAAAAAAGAATAAAGCATCACAACTAAGGAAAATGAATAAAACGCTTTATGTGCTAATGTTAGTTTCTTGTTTCCATAGCAAAGCACTATAAGTCAACGCGCTTTAGTTATTTAGTATTACTTTTTATAGTTTCCATAGTTTCTTGTGTGCTAAAACACAAAATTTTAATATTCATTTTTTATTAATCATAATTTTTATATAATTATTCGAATTAATTCGACACCGTCATAAAAAATGATCAATTTGATTTTCTTTACAAAATAACATCAAAATAAAGATACTGGTAAAGATCGTTGTTTCGACTTTGTCAATTCATGATTGGTCTTGTTTTGTAGAGAAAATTAATCTAATCATTTTTTATGACTGGGTCGAATTAATCCGTATCACGATTAAAAGTTATGATTAACAAAAGATTGATATTAAAGTTTTGTGTTATAGGATTAAGGAAAAAAAATACTCCCTTCATCTCAAATATATTATTAAAAATAGATTTATTATACAAATTATTAAACTCGTTTCAATTCCTTTCCTTCCGCCTTCTTCAAGTTAGCTTTTGCTATTTCAAGTATTTCTTGAGCTTGTTGTGGATCAATATCACTACCCCTTTGGTAGTGATATCTCAAGTATTTCTACAGCTGTGGCAAGAGGGATGTGGTGATCTAATACGTCATTTGATCAAATACTTCAAGTCCAAGATGTTAAAAATTTCAAAATATTTCTATCAACATTTATTTATTTATTTATTTATTTATTTATTTATATTTTCCTCTCTCATTCACAAGGACACTAAGATTAAATTATACAAACTCAATGAATTTTTTAATAATCGTGTTAAGTTAACACATCGTAATTTATTTGGGACGGAGTGAGCATGAGAAACATGTTACAGAGGGAGTATGAGAAACATGTTGACTTCTTCTCCTACTAAAACTTTCTATGACTCTAGTAATTGGTCAAAGATGTTTTGATTTTCAGCTGTTGTGATCCCAATTCTATTCCCATTGTTTACTAGCTATAGTGTAGTTTTTGCCATATTGGTATAGTTCTGTTTAGACTCCCCTTGAACATATAAGTCAAGCTGGTTGTCCCAGTCCAATTGCTCTAAGCTGTACATCCAAGGGGTACAACTTTGTCATAGGCGTGTAGAAAGTTTTATGAAATTGGTTGAAGAAAAAATATTTTTTGAGTGATAGAGAGATTTACTGTAATAGTTATGAGAGAAGATAATAGATGTATTGTATTGATGATTATTTTGTTGTTTTTTAGGAGAAAAGATTACTAAATGAGATGCGTTCTTCATATTTTGGGATAGTTTAAATAGACAAATGCTGTATAAATTATAAAACGAAGAGTATACTAAATACCTAAAATGATGCCCTTTACCAAGGGGAAAATGAGAAAGAAAACTTTACAAATCCCCCCGTTTTATTATTGTGTGTTTTCATTTAACAAATTTTCATTTTCAAATATTTTCTTCAACTCATAATTTTTTGTAACAACACGTATTAAAATATTTTATTTTTAACAATATTATTAATGAATTCCAGTAATTTTATAAAAAAAATAATATTTAATAATATTTAATTATACTTTTAAAAACATGTCGGTAAAATAAATGGGACGGAGGTGGGAACCATTACGCGTCTGAGGCTATGATATGAATACAAAACCCAGATGATCAAGAAAACATAAGCATACACGTCACATTCATCACCAGGAAATGGAAATCTTGTGACTTGGACCTTGAAAGAAGCTTCACGCTCAACCCTGCGAGTCTTATCATTTCGAACATTGTTTCAATGAATCTGTTACACTTTTACGAGTATTATCGACAAATTATTGGAGCGCTTGTCATGCTTTTGGCACTCGTCGTGGTACTGTGCAATAAGGTGCCTCGCTTCGCAATGCACATACGTTGGATTTCGTTTGATCTTTACATAGTTCCATATCCTTCAAATCACCTGGGCGGTTTGATGAACTTGCTTCTACCTTTTCTTGGAATCGTGGCGATAATTTGCTTCCTTGCTACCAATGCTCCGACACATTCAGCTGGAGCATCCTCTCCTCTATCGACGAGTTTCATCGTCAGATGTTTTAAGGTTCTGTTCACCCTGCTAAGAAACTCTGCATTGTGGGATACAATCATGTTCTTGAGCTTGTACTCGTTCTAGTTCAGCTTTTGTTGTTTGATGAAAGCCAAGGATTAGGCGCGACATAAGTGAATCCCTGAAAATGTCCACCCTCTGTCGGTGTAGGAGCCGGGGAGTCATCTGCAGGCATTGTCGTCCAGCACTGGTCGAAGTTTGCGGTGCAGTCCCTGCCGTTAACATTTGGCTTAAATGTCGGTTGCAGCTCCTTGGCCTCCAACTTCTTCCAGTTAATGGAACGAAACCATTTATGGCTTTTGATCTCATCTGCTCCGCTAGGGCCGCTGCCCAGCCTCTTTGATGGATCCTTTTGGAGTAGCTGCAGATGAGTGAACGTATAGGGGAATAAGATACACAAGAACAAATTCTGAAGCCTCTCCTTCAGCCACCATATGCCGGGGATCTTTACTTGGTCTGTCTCTTGGTTGCTATGCAACAGTGATTTATATGGAGTATGGAATTTATGGGGAAATACATGTTTCTGGGTTTATGCGGTGCATATTTGAAGAATAACAGCGGTGAATTCTGATGATAGAACTAGCATGAAGGACTACGTACTCCTTTTAGCAGGGAATGTGCTTCTGTTGTCAGGAATGAAGGAAGCTTCAGTTTCGCACTAATAATCTTTTGCTGAAGCTTCTGCCTATTGGCATGCGTAAATGGAGGCTGCAAATAAGACGGCGAATATGTTCGGTTATTAGAATAAGCAACGAAACACATCCAAAATGAACCAATGACATGGTGCAAGAAACTACATCGTGTATACTCAACCCTGTACCTTTAAGTTACTAGAGCGGAAAAACAAAAAAATCTTGCTAGCCTAGGTCACAAGTCATACCTGTCCACTCAACATTTCGTATAACAAGATCCCGACACTCCACCAGTCAGCATCTTTGTTGTGTCCCTTTGATTGTATGATTTCTGGAGCCATGTACTCCATTGTACCGCACATGGAATTCGACCGGCTTGACTCATCCATCTCCTTTGCCAGTCCAAAATCAGTTAGCACAACCTGTATGCAAGTCTTGCAATGCAATCAGATTACATGCCAGTTGCACGATTGGCACATTGCACGCCATATGACATAAGAAAATGTTGTCGAATTCCAGGTAAAAATACTGTCTGAAGTAACCACAGTATATCAGGAATCATTCCATTTCAATTAGCACGACTGAAATACAAGCAAGCGGCTCCAAGTAAGATAAGGCAAAGAATCACATTCTGGAATCACTCTATACGCCCCCCCCCCCCCCTCTTTTTCTTTTAATCTTTAATTTTAATGCATACTCAATAGTATTAACTTTCTATAGAGCACATTGCGTAGATCCCCGCTCTTCAGTTTCTGCATCACAGCCAAGTTAACCTGTGATATTCATAATGACTTTTAACTTACATGTCCGTCAGCATCCATAAGAATATTTTCAGGTTTAAGATCACGATGAACAATGCCAGACTTGTGAAGGTGAGATACGGCGGAAACAATTTCAGCAGTATATAGCCTTGCCTGATCCTCACTACATGAAACACACCCGAGAATCAAAGGCCAAGAAAGCGAGCATATGATCCATACCTATAAGATTTAAATGCAACATCACATACCTAAAGAGCCCTTGTCTGTAGAGATGAAAGAACAGATGTCCTCCATTGACGAAATCCAAGATAAGGTAAAGCTTCGACTTTGTCTGCGAACAGATTCACAAATTAGGAATGAGGAGCTTCTGATGTATGGGGACACACAGAAGAAACACAGGATATAGAAAACGGTAATTGATAGCAAATGAGAAGTTAGATGAAGACACTAGTAGGGGCCTCAGTGGGAAGTGGTCAGAGGGAAGTAGTAGGATGTCGAAACGGAGGAGGAAAACAGCAATGTCTATGACTCTATGCAAGACAATCAAACCAGACGTATACACTTCAGAAATTTAGTTCAGTTACGCCCACAGGAGGAAATTAGTTAAACCGTAGTCCTCGTTTCAGCACTCAATTACTAATCAACTCAAAGACTATCCACTGCACATGAGGCGTATCATTGATGATTAAACCCATACGTTAAAAGTAGATACGGATCATTCAACTTTCCATGATGGTTCCCTCTTCGCACACACCTTCCACACCACACAGAACAGTTGCAAGTACCAGGATTTACAGTGAGTCTCATAGTTTCATACAATGCATAACCATGAACTTCAAGCAACTCACTCTCCGATAACTATCATGGGATGAAACCTCAAAGGTAAGCAAATATAGAGGTTATCAATAACTCAAGCCCATCAAACCAACTGAAGCAATTTCCAATGAGTCGCAACTCAAGGTCGCAATTGATCTATTCATCTCTTCACACCAATCAATGCAAGGTATGTATAAAACAAGCACCATCATCGTATATGACTATCTAGTATAATCGAGAGCCTTTGACACTGGACAGTACACTCGAAAAGAACAACAATAAAGCATTACCTGAAAAGAGTACCTAAGCTGAACAATGAATGGATGAACCACCTTGGTAAGTATATCCCTCTCCCCTTTCATATACTCCACATGATTCTTCTTTATAATACTATGTTTCCTCATCACCTTCATTGCATAAACTCCATCACCATCACCATCACCATCACCAAACCCCCTTTTCTTCTTCCTCACCAAAAACACCTTCCCAAATGCCCCTTTCCCCACCAATCTCAATATCTCAAAATCGTCAGGTCCCATTTTACCTTTCTCCCCCTCCTCACCATCATCACCATGATCACCATGATGATCATCACAGACACCATCATCATCATCATCAGAGAACTGGGTATCTCCCAATCCATGCCCAAAAGGCAAAGAAGAAGAGAAAGATTCAAGATTGATGTACCTAGGAGAAGGGCCAATAAAGGAGCGAGACCTGTTGTGAATAACTGGGATGCCAGGGAGTAAAGGTGAGGGCTTTGAAGGTGAAGGGCTTGGATTTGGACCAAAGGCATCAGAGAAATCAAATTCAAGGGACTGTGACGATGTTGATGATGATGGGTCTTGTTGGGTTGGGATGTTTAGGGTTAGTTTTGCAGCCATGGCTGAGAGCAGAGCTTTTCTGTGTTGTGTTGATGCCATGGATATGAACAAGAGGGGAATGATCTGGTTATGTGTTACATGGTTGATGATGACATGATGTGAGGAAGATTGATGAAGAATTTGATAGGGAAAAGAAGCACTTGATGGATCAGTTGATAACCACTCATGAGAAAAGGGATGGCTACATATGCATCCTATTCTATTGGTCACATATCTACTGCGAAAAGCATTTTACTCACTGCCTTTCATATGGATGGATACGTAGGATGGGATACGTGAGAGATTTTATATCATATAAGTTAATATTCTTCAAAGAATTCTTAATAAAAATTTATAACGGTGATTTTATGAAATAAAATGTTATTAAAAAAAATCTATATAGAATCAAATTATATATTTTCGTAAATAGGATATGTAGATGTTATTTTTTATAGCCTGTGATGTATGCATACATGGAGACACTATGGCGACAAACTCACGAGTAGATGATTTGAGAAAACATAAGTCCAGTCCGGACATGAACGGTTCACATACATGACAGACAGACATGGTTTACATGACATAACAAAAGGGCGGAGAGAGACTGATGAATTCTTGAGATGAAAAAAATGAGGAACAAAGCATTCTACTACACCTTAGCGCGAGGGAATCCAACATCATGAGCAACAAGGGCAAGCCAACTGCCCCACCCAGACACCATCTATGACCATGATTAATAAAAAATACATATTATTAAAAAACACGAATATTTTTATAAAAATTAATTATATATTTCATATAATTTAATTAGTTAATATATTTTATTAACTATGTATATAACAGAATATCTGAATTATTGTTATCGATTAACCATGCTTGGAGAAGCCTAAGACATTCTTGATTCTGCAACACAATGAAGTATATGAGTTGCCCGCAGCCATTGTCTGGTAAGTCGCATTCTCTTGAAAGATGTTCAGCTACCTGATGAGGCAGCGAACGCTTTGGCAACTGCTCAAGCACGTCTACATGACTTCAGTTCTAACAACAATCCTATTGGCGGGTCGGGTGAACGAATCTGGGGGAGTGTTGAACTGCACGTGGCGTGAGTAGACAAGGGAAAACCTTATGCACCAAAAAAAGAAAAAAAAAGAATAACCCATTAGCTCGAGCCCAGAAGACTCGGGCAAAATAGAGCTCACAACGACCTTTCTCAAACCCAGCCAAATCGAAAACAAGGTATGCAAAATCCAAAAACCTTAGCACATAACCTTATTTTTTGAGCACAAAAATTACATGGCCAAGATCGTGTTTGCACCGAAAGTGAGACCAAGCACCCGAAGCCTATAAAACTCTAACCACATTTCACACCATACAACACCCTCAATCACTTCTCGCAAGCTCTCATGAAAATACACCCGATTATAAATATACATTCAATAAGAAAAAATAATGAGAATAAAAATCACAGTCGAGCGAGTTAAAATGCTCAACCTGTAAGGGCATCTGAAAAACAGCCCTCCTCGCCTCCCTTGTTCTCCCTTCTTTGCCCGTTTCTTGTCTTTCTTTATCGACACAACTCAATGCATACAACAACTCGTCTGAGATGTAAAAATAGTATATTCAATGGACCATGTTTAACTCCAGTGGTCTTAAAGCACCTTGAACGATCTCTTGGACTGTCCTGTTACGCCTACAAACATCCGAGAGTTCTTCAATGGGAGCCATGAGGGTGTTGAGGTTAACCCCAGATGCTGCATCTGATAATGCTTGAAGAAATCTCATGGTCTCGGCTTCCTTTACAGCCGAGGATGGTATCAAGGAAACGGCCTCCTTGGCCCACTGAAGGGCTTGGACTCCGTAAGTTCGGACTAGAGCCCCAAGAGCATATGTCACCTGCACCACAAGAAGGAATCCGAGATATATCTCAATAGATTAGTATAGACAGTGTCAACATAGAGGACTGGCATCCATTGTTCTCGAAAAGTTGGCATACTGTTTCGAATCTTGAACTTGGGAGTGCTCCTGTTAGCGATGCAATCAGAATCCTTGTGATGGTGGGGCCACGAGGGACGATAATGCTGTCCCTGATAGGATGGAACTGCAAGCTATCAGGCGAATCGAACACATCAGACAGGAAAGACAATATGGAATTGGAGGCCTCCCTACAAGGCAAAAGAGAAGATATAATCAGACTCCAGTGAGTTCCCAGTAACCTCAACGCTAGAGATTAAGTTATTTACAAAATTAGCTCCTAAATAACAGCAAATCTGACAAATCATTTCGTATAGTTAATCCTTAAGGTTTTTTTATACCTGTGCTGAACGGTAATCCCACAAATGGCGCAGTCTACTAATGCTGGGAACACCGGTGATGGGATAAGTATATGAGGACAATACCGGATGCATCTTGATGCCAACAAAAAGCAATCATCCGCCACATCAGGTCGAGCTGTAAAATCCTGATATACATAATTCACGATGGTTAATTTTGGAGTGAGACATGGAACTGTAGCTAGGTTATGGGGTCTGACCTGAATGCTTGTGAGAAGACAAGTTGTACGGCTAAACAGGGCCACAATCAAGTTCCTCAAGTATTCAGAACAGGATGGATCTGAGCCAAAAATCTGCAAGATAAACACGATTCGAAATGACGGGCAGAGAGATACTAGTGTCACCAGAAAGTGAATGCGCTATTTTCATCTCATTTTCCAAAATAATTCACATACCTTAATAACTTCACTGGATAAGTAAAGAAAGCAAGGTTGCTGGTGCTGTTGATAAAGCCCCTGAATCTCCCCCAGCATTGCTCCAATTGTGACTCCCATATATCTTCCCGAAGTTCTAACCTGAACAAGATTTATGAACATGAACCACACAGGTGCTATAACATTGTTATCATCTATCACTGTATCTATTTGGATCTGTTTCTAGTTTCTACAGATATTCGGCAACATGAAGTCATGAGACCTTAGGACTTCATTATCCATCTACCTCACAAACATGACTACGTGTAAGCTTTCTTTAGTTAGTCAAGCTGGTTCATCCTCAACTCAAGTAAGACTCAGCTTTCTAGGTTTGATTATTTGTTTATGACAAGACACACCTTGGCAAATGGACCGTCGTTGCTTACTGAAACCAATGGTATCACATAACAAGCTTAAAAATCATCTTGTTAAGGGAACTGAGACCAAACTCACCGAAACTCGACGCTATGTCTAACTTTTAAGTCCTGAAGATCATAGTCAGAGTTCAGTAACTCACCGCATACTTGCAGGCTTTGCAAAGAGATTCCATCGTCCGCATGTCCCATGCACGACTGTTACAAGAGATTTTCATGTCCTTAATCAGAGTTTTCTTTTTAGTTTTTTCTACAATTCAGAAAGATTTGAGCAGAATGATTGTCCGATCTTACACGTCGAATATCGCTTTGAAGATAGGCCAGAGTCTTTGAATTGCATCTGCCACTGCTTCAGGGTGGTTGACATATCTAAAGGATAGAAGCAGTAACACCGATGAAAACAATTATATTGAGCTAGATATCAAAGGAAAAAGATGATACGTATCCTTTGTACCTAAAAATATATGCAAGCCGATCAATATGAACAGTAAGCTCGCGAGCTCCTTTCTGTCCAAGAATAACAGGTCCTTGATTGATGACTTCCTGGTCAGTCACATTACAACATTTTATAAGCACTCAAAAACAAACTGAGCCATGCCATGCCAACTTTTAGTGCTCATAAAAGTAGACGAAACCTGAAGAGGAGTAACAACAGGCAAGCAAAGCGCTTCTAATGCCTTCTTAGCCTGATCTGGAGGAAGTTCTGTAATTACCATACTGAGAAGAAAACAAATCATCAGACTAAATATTTGATATGTGGTCAATTACTTGTTAGGACCTTGTCCAGAAATGTAGGTTACCTCAATGCCTCCACCAAATGCAGTGAGTCTTCGGCAGATACTCTAAAGGCCCCCTCTACATGTACTGCTCTGTGGTATATGTGGAAAAGACCATCCAAAGATCCACAAAGCTTCTTCCGGCAATCTGCCGCATTTATAGTTTCTTAATCAGTCTGACACTCGAGTCACATGTGGACCACAGAACAAGCACAGAAATAACATTTACATACATACAAACTGTAAAATACACAAGAAACTTGAAAAGATGAGATATGAGGGTTCGATTAGTATCAGTATATCAGAGGACGGTGAGATGGACCTGTGAGGGTCATTCAGGTAATTTAGAACTTGCAGGTGACACTGGAAGAAACCTAGTCATAGCTAAACAACGGAGGCTGAAGTTTCTTAAAAGAAGGCTAGCCAAGTTCTTCATATCTTATTTATTCATTTATTTATATTTGATAACTACCAAGTTCTAAAAATAATATTGCACATAATGACATGGAGACCACTTTAACAGCTAGGTTTTGTGGTTTAATGCTCATTTCTGTGTGTGTATATATATAAAGGTCATAATGGCATGCCTTGTGCAGTAAAAATAATTGACATGGCTGCAATAGAGCACGACCATATTTGGAGATTGTCACATACCATCACAAATGTGTCTAAATGCCAGGGCTGCAGCAGCTGCAGTATCTTCGGATATACTCATGCCACTCATGAGAATATCTACCAATGAAGGTAACATGGAGAGACCACTCGGCGATGCATCAAGCCATTTTGAATATGCTCCAATTGTAAAGCAGACTGAAGTTTAGGAAAGAACTGATCAGAAAATTCATGTCACAGCTAAGAGGCATAATAATTTTTTAGCACAAAAAAAGAAAAAAAGAGATACGACTGCATAGAGTATAAGCTGCTTAGATCATTTCATCCAACTTATCCGTTCAACGCATCTTAGAAAGTGAGCATTAATTCATTTGGTAGATCAATTTTCAACTCAGGACCAAATTGAAATTATTTCTGATTGTTTGCACAATAACACGTAAATTCGAGACCAATATTATGCAGGACCAATAATATCTACCATAAGACTATTTTTTACGAGGGAGAACTGGTGGCACCTTGCAAGACTGACCTGAGTTCCTGATTCTAAAATGGAAGAAATTTACCAGTGGCCATCAAAGTGTAATTAACAGCATGCCAGTATAGTATACTATTTCCTCGGCAGTGTTTCCTAGCATGTTAGCCCTTTACTACTTCACCAGACTATTCTACAGATAAAGCATAACACATGTAGGCAATATAATACCTGTCTGCAACAGTTGAGGTTGATGGGGAAGTTTTGGAAGCAACATCATAACCTGTGAAAATCAAAACGATGAATTGCGGCATAATTCGATGTTTCTCAAGTACCATATGTGGTAGGTGCATTTGACATGAAAAGAAAATGCTCCAGCATCACATTCAATACATTTGTTTTGGG
>LIEC01006291.1:0-19947 GCA_001925005.1 Drosera capensis
GTTGATGATTCTGCTGTCCTTTTCTTTTAATTGCAGATCAAGCTTGCTGATCCAATAAGGCAGATGTCATTGGAGAACTCTGTGAGAGAAAATCTTCAGACATGTGCTGCTCTCCATGGAGAGCTTTTTAATCTAGCGATTGGAAGAATGCATCCGACTGCATTCGCACAAACAAAGCAAGCACTTAATATATGACAGCCGAGAGGTCATACTTTGTCTTGTCAATCAAAACTTGATTGTCAAGCTTCTCAAATATTCTTTGCCTCCATCGGTTTTTTAAACCATATACAGAACACGATTGAGTTTGATACCCCCTTCAGGTAATGCATCCCTAGTTTCTGGCGTCAACTTCAGCATATACAAATTTTGAATCTTGTGCCGTGATGTTACTCCTGTCTCTGATTTGGAAAAACTGCGTTGTCCAGGTGGGTGAACACCCTGAGCACAGGCCGATGGTGAGCTTGTTGGGTGTATATTCTTTTCTTAGCTTTGTGAGTAATCGTCGATGTAAAACCATTGAGATTGTTGCCCAATGTGCCAAGATGCAATTTTGATCGTATCTTGTGTAGGGGATTATGGAGTGATATGGTGGGGTGTTCTCGGTTCGTGTTGTATATGTGAGTGACAAATGTTGCAACTGTGTAAACTTATTTATGCCTGGAAATATCATTTTTTTTGAAGTTATAGTTACACGCTATTGGGCATTATCGTGAAATGCCATCTTAATCTTTCTTCCTGATACGCTAATGGCAATGCTGTTTCTGCATTTTTGCACCTAGAATGATTTCCATTACCAGAGTTCAAGAATTTTCAATCAACGATCTGAAGGGATCACATATTTTCGTGGTTTTTTTTTTAAACTTTAACAAAAAGCCTTATCAGATGGCGTATGGTGAATTTTGAGCAAAACATTACAAATATGTTTTCATTCCAATCAAGCCCAAAACTTGGTAGTGGCGTATTGTTAGAACTTACAAGACCAGCTCAAGCCAGCACAATACAAATCAGACTGCTTTTCTCGCCGAACAGTTAAGAAAAATAATCATGACGATTTATCTAGAAACCTAGTCAATCACAACAAAATTACATACAATCCTACAAGAGTGAAAACAGAGCAAGCCAGCCAAAGCCTAAAATATATAGATTAGATTACCACAAAATCACACTTCCTATACCAAAAGAGGAGCCAGTTGTCGGCCGAAGAGATCGCCAATAGCTCCGGTAACATCCATCTGGAAAACAGAATGGGCATGTATCATACAACAAGATCTATAAATTATAGCAACTCAAATCACAACACACGACACATCAACAGAAACACATGAAAGAAGCACAAGCTTACAAGCTTACGTTCATGAATTGTTCCGTACTTGCTACTTTCTATGACTTGGATCATTTTTGCTGTGCTTACATTCATGAATTTGGACTAGTGGCATATTGATTTGATAAACTAAAGGGTCGGCCTAATGAGTGGACTTGTTTCCGTAATCTCTTACTTGCAAACTTTAGAGCACAAGTATCAAATGATTGTCCAGCGCTTCACTCACGTTCTCTTCTAAATTGTCATATTGCTAATCTATACAGCCAGTGTTTGAAAATAACATTACAGTATTCAACTGAAACTCATTAAATCAAATGCAAAACTTCATCATGGAAAAAGAGAGCAAGGAATCTGCATAAGATTTCACCTGATCGCAGCATACGAGTTTGGTGACCAATGGATAGAACTCCTTCAGGTGCTTTCTAAATATATAGTTGTTCATAGAAGACATGCCTCTTATTACCTAACAGAAAAATGTGCAGATGAGTAAAAAAAAGTGAGATGAACAAACTCAAACTCATATCATCCTCATTCATACGCAAAACAATAGAAAAAACAAAAAGAATGGAATAGTTCATTCAGTACCTTAACAATAATAGGAGACCGCAACTCCACTACCTGATGAACCTCCATATTAGTCGACTCTCTCATAGTAGATTGGAATTCAGATGCCTCTTTCAGCACATGACTACAAAAAGTTACAAGTTTTTCTTCTGCAATTCGATCAAATTGCCTCTCCTGATCAGAGTGCTTGAGGTTTGAGTTATTTTCGACAGAAGCTTTGTCTGTATCTTGAGAAGCATCTGCTCCTACTTGCTTCATGTTAGCAGTATCAAGCACAGAAGTTGATTTATGCAAGATTTCAAGGTATACGCAAGTTCCAGCAAATTCTTGCCGGAGAAGATTCAAGGGAGGCCTGCCAAACAATGAACTAGAATTAGAAAAAGAGGTTTGCCACTCAAGTTCGGAATCCATACCCATTACCGTATATCATAGTGCATACCTTTCAGTGGGACCATGATGCATCCGCAGTCTAAGGTTGGTGTAGGAATTATAAGAAGCAGCAAATTCCAAAATTGAAAAAGAAATCTCCATCACGGTGACCCGTTGATCAGTGTTAAGCTTTGGCCAATATTTTTTCTGTGAAGGTTAGGGAAAAATGAGATTCTAACCAAGCGTCCTCAACAATAAGACTCTACCATTTTATCGAATCAACTCTATCAAAAATTCAACCTTATGATAGAAAGAACACTTTATCTTAACCGAAATAATCAACAAGAGAATCTATAACTTACCTGAATACTATCCACAGCCCCCAAAAGCAACAATTGGGTAATGCATTTGCCCCTAACGTTCCTCAGTATCGGGCTTTCCACTTCCTCATTTGACTTGTTCTCCACATCATCGGGCAACTAGAGATTGAAAATATGATGTGACAGAAAGATTTACAGAAGTAAAAACAGTGCTAGCATCGTACTATCACAGAGTTTCCAGCTTAATTAGTTCCTTCACCAAAGGTCATGTATAGAAGCAAATATATTCAATTCAAGTACTCAAGAGTTGCCAGTTTAAATAGTCCCTTCACCAGAGGTGTCTATTTACATGCTTAATTCAGCCAAAAGATAAATAAAATAAAGTATGACCACTGGACCTCTTAGGACAAAATTTCAACCAGCTAAACCTCTTCCAAATTCTGACCACCTCTGGACCACATCTTCAGAACAAACAGATCAACAATTGTGATATGCAAAAGGAGCCAGAGCCGGACCCAGTGTAAGATTTACAACAATAAGTAAAAAAAATAAAACAAAATGCACCACTTACTGCCGGAAGCCAGATTCCATAAAACCCTCTATAATTGAACATAATATCCTCACCACCAATTTTGCTAAACATAATAGGTTTGATTCATCTCAAGTGCGTTAAAGCGGTTGATGGAAAAAAGCATAAAGATATCAATCAGTGAAAATAAACTTTCCAACAGCCATCAGGATTGGTACATTACCTGGAATTGAGAATGTGAAGAAGTATCCACCTCATGATTCTTGGATTTAGATGAGTTTCTGAAGAATATATTATCCATCACATTTCCCATTATTCTTTGACCCATTGTTTGAGTACGTTGCAATTCTCCAGTTTCAGTGCGCTTCTGAGATCTGATAGATGGTGACACTGAACCTAGCGCAATACAATTTCTAGTGAGCACCCATATGTAATTTAACAATCTTTGGTGTTCTATTCTCATTCCAAACACTTGGAATGGTGTGGAACAAACCTTCAGAAGTGTCTATGCTCGACCACCCAACAGCATATTGATTATCATTCAGAGAGTCGGAAATATCGGATTGTGTATTATGATGAGACCCAATGTTAGTCGATCTGGCTGTGACTCCATCAACATTTTCAGCCTCTGATCCTCTGATTTGAGTAGTCGTATTCGAGAATCCAAAGACCAAGTCATTTAGCAGCTCAACCGGTTGGGTTGTGCGTGCAGCATCCCTGACGATCGAACAAGATGGTTCGCATAATATTAAATCATGAAAATCATATTCTTATCCAAACAGATCATTCTATGAAGCTATGCTGAAGTCAAGAATGAACATACCGTAAACTATCCAACAATTTATCCCAGTCACTGTAACTAAATTGGTGTCCACCAACTTCAATGAGATGTACTAATGCCCCAAGAGAAATAGAAACCACAGACTGTTCCGTTTTCTTCGCACAATCCAGAAGCAGAGTAAGAAGAGACGGCAGCATGAAAGATACCTCCTGAGAAAATCAAAATGAAGCAAACAACAGATTAGACCAATCAACACGTGATATGGGGCTTGGAAGAAGAAATAGATCAAAGCCTGACTAAATCAAATTATAAGAGAAAGAATGAAGAATGAAAGCCCTTACTCCCGAAAGACTGGAGACATGACCACAACAAGATGCGAGATTACTAATAACGCAATGCAAGGATAGGAAAACAAACACAAAATAATCAGCTTAGTAGAACACCATGGATAAAATCTTGTTACCTTGTAGAAAGTGTTGAAGAGGTTGCACAACAACTGCAGAGAGTGAACTAATGTCTTACGCAGCCACTCGTCGTCAGATGACATAGTTAAAGTTTCATTGTCAGCATGTATGGCGTGATTGAAGATGGGGAACAGAACTCGTCGAAAAATGATCTCCCAAAATGATGATGAGAACTTGCTACCTTTTTCGTTCAATAAATCAAACAAAACTTCAAGCGCACAGTCTCTGACCTCAGCTCTTGGATCAGAAGTCAGTTCTGACAAACCAGCCAGCATTGGGAACCAGTAGTGCTCGGTCATATCAAAACTTGCGTCCAAGCCGATGTCGATGGGTTTGAGAAAACCACCGGGTACAAGACCCTGGCAATACAAAACGGCAACAAAAGAGTTGAGAAGTGGAGGAGACGGCAACATAATACACTTCACATTTCAAGGAAACCCTCCGACATTTCAGGCAGGAGAAATTGGCGCATGCAAAATCATAGGCCATCGGAAGCAGCTACTTTTCATAAGATCCTAATATGGTCAAAATAGTTCAAAATCACAATACCAGCATCTCTTTTTCAGGACTGCTCCCACTATTGATCCCTCAAATTTTATAATACATTTTCTGTATCTATTTTGTCGTTATCGACCACACCTAAACATACTAAATTTCACAGGCTCCAACAATAGCAAGGAATTTAACCCCAAGTTGCAATACTAAACAATTGCTTTCCTTCATTACCTCTATTTGTCAAGATGCATTTGATGTTATTTTATTCACTTAATTAATCATGAGATACCAAGCCAAAAAATTGGTTAAGAGTAGGTGACTCCAGATTGCATTTTATCAGGCCGAGACTGGGGAAAGCAAAAACCTTTATATGGCTTTTGGCATGCCGAAAGATATGCAATTAGAGTCCTATACTTTCTCGACAATTTTAACACCACCACCAAGTTAAAAAGATTCACAAAATTATTTGACTGAAAAGCAGACCAACCTCCGCAAGACGATCTTCACATATGCGCAACAGTGCAATAGCCTTCAGACTTATACGAGAAGAACTCTTATTGTTTGCAAATCCAATAAGGCAGTTGACACAATCCATGAAGCAGTCTCCAACAACTTGATCAAAGTGTTCCAGGATGACTGAAAGAACGCAATCAGTACGAAAAATTAACATCGCTACCCCACAGAATCCATATATGAAATTGGAAGTTCAAGGAGAACTTAGGCTTTGTACCCTGTTCGACATTCTCAAAAGCACTTTCAACAATGGATTCTGATGCATCATCTGCAGCTGCTGTGAAAATCATGAACACACTTCGCCAGCCGGACTTTATGCTTCCAGCTTTAGACTTTATCATCTGCAAAATCACAAAAGAAACACTCAAGAAGCATACCACAATATGCAGCTAGAAAAATAAGGTCAAACAGTCAACGTCATAACCTGAATAATGCAGTCCACGATGAGCCTCCTTAATTGATCATTGCGACTATTCCGCATGAGAACAACAAATGGTTTCAGAATATCGTTTTGGAATGTGAAGTTATTCAACTCCGCACGCTCCAAATACTTCATACCCAGCTGCCTCAGGGAATCTATAGCATACATAGCAATCTTCTCATCATGATGGCTTCCAGCTGAGATAAAATGATTTGCCAACACGGACCAAATTCTAGCCCATACCTGAGAACAAGATAAGAACAAATCTCATTTGTAATCCCGAGTTGCATATATCTTTTCCAGTTAATCCCTCACTAATAGTTGTTTATAATTCTTCAAGATATCAAATAACGGGGAAAAAGAAGAAGAGAGGTTCCTCTCCTTATTTTTTTTTAAAGCATTTCTCAACTTCCTATCTCAAGCTTGTGCACTAGACCTAAAGAATCTGTTTGTATCGATGTACATCAAAGTTAAAGTCCTGAGTCGCTAATTTGACGCCTACAAGAACGATGAAGAGAATAGGACAGGAGAATTTGTTGGTTTCTAAGATGAAAAATTGCTAGATAGGGTAGTAGAGATACCATGCGTATTCGAGCCATATTGTAATAGCTGATCTCAACAAGCTTTTGTAGGCTGAACACACGAGCCGGTTTTTGCTTCAATTCTTCTGCTGAGACACCACAAAGCGCATTGAAAAACTCGACTACCGCATCACTTGGCAAACTAGCACTGTTTAAAAATACTTCCTCAGCAGGTTTCCCAGCTAACTCTCGCAGGGATTGAAGAAGTGCATCCCGTGAAATCTGGTTGGACCCCAGCATCACAGTAGCAGAAATAGAGGGATTTGATGTTATGAATTCTAGCCTAGATATGCACTCAAGAACAGCATTCCATGTGTCTTGAAGAGAGTCAACATCAGTGTCACAAATTGCCAGTAAATTCCGCAATGCCTCCACATTTTTACTTCGCATTTCCTTTGGTGCATGCAGGAAGGTAAACCTATGAAAAGAAAACAAGATACCATTATTTGCTTTACATGATCAAAATTAAAGATTTTCTCTCAGAAAAATAACCCAAAAACGCAGCCTGTTTAGAAGCTGACAGTTACAAAACAAAAACGCCTGTACTGGAAAAAAGGGGCAGTCTCTGAGATTCTTTATTCTCATCTAATAATTTGCATATGATGACGGCAAATCCAACTACACAGGAGAGTTTTAAAGTCATATACAGAATAAGTATATACAGGATTATACACAAAAAGGAAGATTGCAGTTCACATATACAAATAGATATTCATATGACCATACCCAGAAAAGGTAACTCATACGATACAGATAAAGATGGTGATAGGATGGACAGTGTCACAGCACACAACGTACCTCACCAGAGAAGTTAAAAAGGCATAACGCATTGTATCCATTCCAAGGACATGAGTAATGTGAATGCCTGCTCTAAATCCTTCCATACATAAGAGAACCTTCGGCTTATTTTCCCCTTCCTCCATAATAACTGAAAAAGTAGCTAGCAACGGCCAGCCTACTGCTTCAACCATGGGTCTCACCAGTTCCACTTTTTGTGTGGTATAAAATATCCCCCTTTTCGCTCCTTGATTACGGAAAATAGCCTGTGTTTGCTTGATTATAGCTTCATTCTCGGACTTGACCTCTATTGAAGACTTTCTTTTCGGAAGCGCCAAATTAAGAATGCTGACAAGCCTGCCTCGATCTTCAGCTTCTGGTTTTTGTCCGCTGCTTTTTCCAAAGCTATCCACGTCAGCTTTAATCTTTATCTCTTCTTTCACAATAGAATCATAAATCTCCTCGAGGAGTTCCTTTGGTGGACTTTCTTCAGCATCATTCCCAGAGTTCATGCATACGAATTCACCCTTGGACATTTTAGGCCATACCATTGGATTGTGAGCATCAGTGTTTAACATAATAACAGCATATGCTAGAACATATGCTGTATCAGCATTCTTGAATAGATCAGGATTGTCAGCACAGTACCTATTACAGACAGAAAGCATCAAGGACTCTGTAAAGAGATCTTAATAGATAAACGCGGGACTAAAGCAAATACTCAATAAGAGTGACCATTCATTTCAGATGCATATGTGATAAACTAGTCTCAGCCATTATGCAACCAAAGTTTTCAAGCCCTACACTCAGAGCATGACAGTTTATTACTTGTCGAGAAGAGCTAAAACTGCAAATAGTGAGTTCAATAATACCATCCTTTGCATTTTTGCACAATTTCTCTGATTCTGGTACCGACTAGAAACCCTGGTGCATTTCTAGGATCATCTACTCAAATCAATTTTAGCTAAAATTACAGCTCAAACAGTAAGCATTTCCAGCTCTAAATGCATGCATGCATCATATAAATGACTCCAAAGAAATCTACCATGCTAATATGTGCTACTTTAGCAACAAAAAGTCAAGAGTTAAAACGAATACTTAACTATATTACTGATAGCTAGGTCAGGCATTCAACCACATCAACCTCACATACAGGAAAAAATCGGAGTCCATTTGGAATTGATCAATTAAACAAGGCCCTATTCAATTCATCCATTTTGTAAAGAAATAAAGCAGGACAACATATTTATCTTCTTTTATCGGAATTCGCTCCAAGTTTAATGATGATAGCATACCAAGAGAGATAGAGAAACAAAAAAACAATTGCAATATCTTGAGAATTGACCCTTTATACTCGAGCGCAGAAGAATAAATGCCAGAGTATACCGTTCTGCGAATTTCTCCATGATGCGATCAATTTTTTGAGCTTCCCCTGGAAGTCTGAATCCACTAAGGAAATTACGGATTGCAGCACCAAATTTCATTCCCGAGAAATCCATGGAATCAACATAAGAATGCATCACAGCAAGGGGAAACTCTTCGTGTTGACCCAAGTAATCACCAATCATTGACTGATACAAACAGAAACATTAGACATATTTCCAAAGTGACAATAATGAAAATTATATGATAATTAGTACATGAACCTTGTCCAGAGTTGATGTATTCTTCAGAAAATCGGCAATAGCAGCAGGTGAATTTTCCACCAGCTTATTAGAAATCAGATACTCTATACCCTTTACTGGTTGCCTGTTGAACTGCAACAGCAAATGCTACATAAATCCAGGAGTTAAGAACAGAACCTTCCAAACCAACCTTATCATAATAAATAGCCCTTTTTCACCAATTTGCAGAAAATCTCACTCTGTTTATCCTCCTTTTACCTCAGCAATCGCAGCTTCCAACGTAGACTTGTGAGCCTTAGCCTTCTTAAAATCATTGGGAGTGTCTTCTCTACTCTCCAACACAGATGCTTCGACTGAAAGACCATCATTAGGAGGTTGTTTACTCTTGCTTTCCATTGCTATTACGCTATGGGATCTCTCCCAATCAACCAATGATTTTAGCACACTTACGAGGCACTGAAATGCAGACAGCATTTTATCTTTGGTCAATGCAGGAAAACATTAATATGGCAAGAATATGACCACAATACCATAAGAAGTACAATAGCTAGCATCACCCAGAAAATACGATCAATGAATCTGGACAGCAAGATCCTTTGATAAATGGCATAATTCACGTTATGAGGAAACAAAGTAATTTGTTATTACAAATGAAACGACACTCATCTGGAGCAAAGATCCTTTGAGATACAAGAAGAATTTGCAAAAAAATAGTGGGGAAAAAACTGCACGGGTGGATGGGTGTGGGTGTGGGTGTGTGGGGAGGGAACAGGTGAGTAGCCCGTTGTCCACTCATGGTTCCATTCTACATAAGATCCCCCAAATTAAGCGAACGACAGGAAGGAAGACAGTTCCAACACCTCCCAGTCACATAAAGGAGCAAACAAGCCGATTGTCATTCTTACATTAAAATTAAGCGAAATATGCAAAAGAAGATGGTTTCAAAACCTCCCAGTTGCATAAAGGAGCATTTACCTGAAGTGATGAGCCTTTGACTGATGCATTTTGAGACGCAGCAACAGAATTAGGATCTGTTGTTTGAGTTCCTTGGGCTATTTTAGACAATGTTGTGACCTGCAAGAACTCAAAATGTAATGAGCAAAATACAAGTACAGAAATGACAAAAAGAAAATTGTAAGGGATCCTGTTACAAAGGTAAATCCATATACCATGCGCTCAAACAGGTTTGCTGCATCCAGATCGCAGTCGTAGTTGACATATATGTCAACCAGTATCTGAGGGTCTTTGCATACCTTCTCAAGCATCCTGCAAAAGAGAAGAGGTCAAAGATTAGACAGTGAGAATAAAGCATGTACCTCCCCAATAGTCACATTGCAAAAGATGTAGAGTTGTACAAAGACAAAAAGTACCTTAGAACCCTTATCCTTTGACTTAGTGGGCTTTCTGCACCATCTAATGTTCTCAATACTATCAGAGGAAAGAAGATGCCGATTTCACTCTAGAAATACAGGTAACAGATATATTCAGAAAGAACACAACTGGAAGAGTTTCAGCAACTAGAAGGGGAACAAAAAAAGATAAGAATAAAATTTCCTGTAAAGAGATAAATAAGCAAACAAGTATGTCTATACCTTCAAACTTTCTCTAAATCGTAACAGGAGCACAGCAAATGTTCCAGCAGCATACTGAAATGAGAGGAGCAAATTCTTCTGAAAATGATCATTTGTAAGAAGGGATGGTAAAAGACGCTAAGCGCGATACCGACCTGAAATATAACAGGAGATGGAGAAACACATGCCCGCAAAAGTGTATAACAGAGATGTGCTTTCACAGAATCAATAAAATTGAGGTTCTTTGTAAATGAATACGTAACACCTTCAAGTGACCCCTGCATCAAATGCAAAGTACAGCCAAGGTTACTTTTCTGATTTAAGAAGGTTAGCATGCATGACATTAATCATGTTATGCATCCAACCACCCAACCCTAAAAAAACCTGAGAAAATAAATAATTAAACGTAATAAAGCAATCCAAACTTAACACTGACCCTTCAAAAAAGAAAAAAAAGGAAAAAACCAAAAGCAAACAATTAATTAATTAAATACAAGAAGCACACAAATATATAACACGCAAAACACCATTTTTCCTAGACACAATGCAATACATCTATCTATATCTCAATCATTATTCATAACTCAAGGTGTCATGTAGTCGACCAACTATAACTAATTCCATTTGCAGTCTGTAGGCTGAATTATAGTAAAAGCAATATAAACTTTTAATAATCAATGTGTTGATATTCTTGAAACAAATAATATTGTGAAGGCTTCGCATATAAGGTTAACCTTTTGTAAAGGTGGCTCCTCAACATGATATAAGAAGAGATATGACTAAAGTACAAGAGTTTGAATTCTACAATTGGCACTTGGTTTCAGTATAACTCAACACTTCAACTCCCAATAAAAATAAAATAAATAAATACAAATCGTAGGCGTAACACTTTTGCAAAAGTTGGTTCCTCGCGTAAATGGTTGTCAATTTATGTAGCTACTTAACACTTGGTACAGAATTTATGTAGTTATTCAGCCACAAAATACAGCATTCATTCTTCTGCAGCTCTAATCTAAGAAGAGCATTAAACACATGACAGTAAAATATAGTCAGCCCTATCCAGCCAGCCCAGCCATCCATACCAAATATATGAAAAACATATTCAAATCGCAAAAAAGACAAATGCGGGAGTGATTAAGTGTCACCTGCAAAAGCTCAAGAGACAAAATCCTTGTCTTTGTTGTGATCTCATCAGTGTCTTCCTTCATACCCATCTGCAAGCTCGATAATCATAAGCAAAGTATGAGTTTGCATGAAAAGATTATAACAGCAAAACAAATTAAGGTGGGAGGAGATGGAAGGTTCAACCAATATTTCAAAAGGTTGACACATCAACTAGCACAAAACACAAACCTTGCAGAGAGTGCGAAACAGCAACACTGCATCACGCTGGCCAATGGTCATGCTATCAAGCTCCATACCACTTTGATACGACACATCCATATAAGAAGAAGAAAGCAAGATTACCATCAGTACCCTGAGGAAAAGAGGATTATAAAAAAAAGTAAAATCTCTAGAAAGCATACTGCTTTATCTTGCCCTTGTCTTCAAGATGAACAGCTTTATCAAGAACAGCCTCCAAGCCCTGCGTCGTAGATGTGTTCCGTAAGAAGCTAGTGACAAGTGAAAACTCTAAGAAAGTCAAGGAGTTGGACATATAGGTTAAACCTAGGACATGCCAACCATAGAATTTGAGTTAGAACCTTAATATCTGTTCCACCAGCTAGATTTTGAAGTTCCTCAACCGATGCTAGAGATGCACCTGCAACCTGGTTGAGTTCATCACCTACTGTCATTTCACTTTGATTTTGATCATTCAAAGGAGTGTCTTTCATGTTGGATGTCGACCCATCAATGAATGTTTCTTCTGTCCGTGATGCAGAACCAGATGAACTATCATCCAGGCCTCCCTTGGGGTCAGTACTGAAATTCTAAGGAAAAGAAAAATATCAATAATTCAATATCTACTTATCCACTGACAAATAAACGCAAGAGAACAAGGAGCTTTCTATACCAGATCAAATTCCATTCTCCTGAATATGATGTTGATCATTTGGGTCAACATTGCTTTTGAGGTTGCCTGATTCATCGGACTCTTGCTGGCACCAAAACATTTTACTTGAGCGGTTTAGAATAAGGTTGATATTAAATGACTTCGATCAGTGAAATTTAAGACACTCATCAAATTTATGAAAAATCAAAATTAACCTGTTCAGAGCAATGTTGTAGCAAACTCTAGTAACCGTGAGCAAGGCCTCTCCATGTACTGCAAACATGTCAGATTTGTCATTCAAACTGTGGTGATAAGGTATTATGGGTACAGTATACGTGGTCATAGTAGGAAAGGCCATCATCCAACCTTAACAGCTAGAAAAGCACAAGTATGTGTGCACTTTCTCAGCAAATGTGCATAGGACCAATGCATGAACTCAGACTTCTTACGTAGAAAGGACTATCTAAGCTTGGTTTTGGACATATTAGCCACAAAGGCATCATTAGTATTCACTAAATGTAAATGTGGTGTTTGTTTGGCAATTGGCATGTGATGGACCGACACATTATCAACGCTCCAGACCCTTGGACGGCATCTGTGTAAAGGGGGGTGAAAATTTATAAATAATAGTATCTTTTACATTTAGCTAGTATCTTGGAGAGCTTCTTTCATAACTATTTTGAGAATCAAACTTCATGCAATGCCAGGCCGAATCCTAGCATCTTTCATTATCAAAATTATTAGAAACGACATGGCATTAGTATTATGGAACACTAGGTTACACCAAAAAGGAAGAAAAATATTATAATTTAGATCAGCTCTTAAATCAATCCAAACACTTTGAAAACTACAATCTATGAAATGTATCTCGTACAACCATACAAAAATAATTTTGATAATCATTTCTCAAAAATGGATTATTCCATGCAATGGTGAACTTCAACGACTAAAGTGAAAATTGACATGGTCAAGAATGATCTAGGATGATAACATAAAAAAAAAATCATGATAGTAGAGGTGAAATGTAGAAAATTGGAAACATTGCAATCATTTTAGATGGAGGGGGTGTGGAGCGCATAGCACGTAGCGTAATATTCGTATAAACTATTAAATGAACAAAAGCACCATGAAATACCTCTGAATCTGGTGGATGCCACAGCTGTTAGAAGCACTTTTAAAACCTGCAAAATTGTACTGAAAACCCATCGTCCACAAGTTAAATCGACCTTGACATAATAAAGAATATTAAAACCACTAATTTGATCATACCCTACAGAATATACCTATCAGGTGATGAATTATCAACACAACTGCAGACCATGTTTAGCACGTCAGTAAAAAGCGGTACATTTTTACCACCTTCAAGACCAGGATCACCCTCCAAATGGTCATACGCAATGAGTTTCTGCTCCAGATCATAGAGAGTAAGTTCTAGCAGGGTTGAAGTACAATACAGCCATAAACTTACAATAGCAGATCCCACAAAAAAAATGAAGGTAGATTTCAAGATAAGATTAAGCAGTATATTTAATCATGCCAGATCTTGTACTCAGAAGACCTCTAGTAAAAAATGCCAGAAGAAGAGATACAACATACATGCAGACAATCCAGAGCAAGCTCAATGATTTTGACATTCTTGGTTTCAAAAGCAAGTCTAAGAGGGTTTAAGACGAGCTCAGAGTCGGATCCTTCCAAAATGTGGCTTGCACTTGCTAAAGCAGCTGCTATCCCGCCAGTTCCAAGTGGCTTGCCAGCCTGCTTCACCTCTTCGGACTTATTCTCCGGAGATTGATCAAAGTCTGTTTCACCCTTTACAACTTCTGTAGCACTGCAGGCCATAGAAACAAGAATCATATCCCCTTGCGTAATATTATACTGCTCTCAGTTTTGAAGCATGATTCATGTCAGTCTTGTAATAGCAACACCGCTTGTAACCAGTGGATAGTAACAAGATGGTCACACTGACCTTCTCTGGAGAAGTTAAACTTAGCCTAAGTCTAGCATCTTATTAAGAGATCATCCAGGAAAAAGGCATGCAATCCGTTCCTCAAATTATAGTAATTTCCCAATTGCAACATTACCTATAAATCTGATACAAATTTTATCCGCCAAAAGTTCAATCAAACTAGCAAAACATGGAACACACAGAACTCGGATCGTCTAACTTCATCAGATCCCCACACAACCAAACAACATCAAAAAAACACAATTGTCTCATCAACATAACAGAGAACAAAACAAAAACTAAACCTCTTCTCCTTCCCTGCCGCCACCACTGCCGCCGCCTGACCACCTCCTTTCGCATTATCTGAAACCAATACAAAACACACGAAACATCACTACCAATCACAAAACCAGCTGACACAGAAACAACATCACAAACTAATCACAGTCCCCACAACTATTACCAAGATATGCTTGAATCGCAGCTTGAAGAGCAGTGTGCTTCTTCCCGGAGCACTCCTTGAGCATCGACTCGAATGCTCGGGTCACGAACCCGCCGGCGGCGCCCGCCATTGCTGCGAATCGAGAGAGAGAGAGAGGTCGTTCGATTTGGGATTGATTGGAGGTGAACTTGTGCCCTAGATGGACGAAGAATGGAGCATTTTTGGGGTGGTGTGAAAATGAGATCAGTGGGATTCGAATGAGGTGATCGTCGAGGTTTTATTCGTCGGCGATGGGGTTGACGAGATCTCAGCGGAAATGGGCGTCCTAGTCATGTTATGCGCACTACGCTGAGGAGGAGTTGTTACAAAATCAGTTTTCTTCACTACTGTTTTTTGTTTGTGAAAACAAATCCTAAAACTGATTTTTGATATAATAATATAATTTTTTTTAATTTTTTTTTAAAGTAATTCTATATAATTTTTAAATTTTATAACATTTTTAAGGATGAATAAGGTAAATATACAAAAATTAGAAAAAAAAAATATAAATAATCCTAATTCTAAAAATATATAATTCATCCATTTCATTCAAATCCTTAATTCTATTCTCATCTCTATACCAACCTTTACCATCACCCAACCGTCGTCGAAATCTTCGTTGCCATCGTAATCTTCGTCGTCACCATAATCGAAATCTTGGTCGGAATCCGATCATCGTCGTTGGAATCTAAAACATCGTTCGAATTTGACCAAGTCGTTAAAATATGAAGTAGAGCGCTTGAAAAAAATCAAAACATAATAATCCAACTACTATGGTTTTTGATAGTGGATCTTGAGTTCTTGCTTCTTCCATGGTTTGTTTGAGACTTCTTGTAGCAGTTCTAGGAGTCAATGGAACGTATGTAGTGGCCCCATACAGCAGTCTTCGTGGAAATCCTACTGAAGGGGGTTTGCTGTAGTCTACTATAGACCGAATGAGGATGTAGGAGTGGATTGTGTGTTGAGGGGTGACACCATATGTTCGGAAGTGGTTTGTTGTTGTTTATCTCCCTTTGAGATTGGAGTGTCATCAAAGAGATGCTTTCTCAACTCCTGGATTGTCATGCCACCAGATGTGAGTTCTTGTGCAGTCTGAGTTTCCTTGAGTGCAGCAGATATCTCTGATCCTTCATCCTCTATAATGGCGATCTCTTCTAATCTGACTGTAGTTTCTAGGAGTGGTATCTGTTTCATGCTCTTCTTCATCGTGTTTTTCTTCTTGAGGTACTCTATCTGTAGACTTCTATGTTTTCTCTGCTAGAGTTGTATGACCAGTATTATCTGCATATTTTGTTATTTGATCGTCTACAGGGGTTAAGGGAAGAACGTCTGCAGATGCAACTTTAGATAGAGCCTTTAGGGCTTGCACGGTTGCTTTTGCTTATGTTGTTGGTTCCTCAGCCTCTTTTCCTTGAATTTGAGGTGGCTGAGGTGCTTGGTCTGCATTCTCCTTTGCTACTTCATCAATAATGATATCATCATCTGCGGCATCGTCCTCTTGATCTTGGCTGTCATTGTCATCATCATTATCATCTCCTGGAGATGGTGGTATGTCAATTATTGGTGTTGACAGATAATTTATTATTTCAAGGGTTGCTTCCCTCATATGCTTGTCAACAAGCCTCTTAAGTTCTGTCTTGATCTCTAGAGTGTGAACGAACTCTACAGCTTGTAGCTGAACATGTGTATGTCTTGTCGTTTTGAATGTGGAGTCTTTGATTTCTAAAGCTCCACTGAACAAGATGTAGGGCTCATCTAATCTTTTCTTCTTTGTAGCATCTTTTATTTGAATCAAGGTCAGCTGCTTGATTTCTGCTTCTGATAACCAATCAATAACCCCTAATTCAGTTTTTCTTTCATTAGCATTACTTCTGTATCTTATTATAGGTCCAAAATGGATCAATTTGGGTCTCACTAGAGTTGCCTTCCTTTTTTCCTTTCATTGGGAGCTTGTGCTCTCGAATGAACTCGTGTAATATGGCCTCTTTCTGGGGTTTTCTAAGCAATTCCCTTGTTTTACCTGTGTCTTGTAATCCTTGTTTCAAGGGACAAGACAGTCTATAAGGCTATATCTATAGTAGTCTTATCAGTTGTTGATATGGAAATTTCTTCTACTTCTGTAGTGGCGGTTGTTGTAGCCAAAACCTCTGATGTCGTCGAGGGTTTCTCTATCAACAGACTTCCCAATTCCATTCCTGTAGTGCAGACTGTGACCATTGCAGTTGTTGTTGCTTGTGTCTTGACTGCTGTACTGTTAGTGCTGGTGATGATCTTGAGGGTTGTTGAAGTGGTGATATGTTGTTCAGTCTACAGCTTCCTCAAATTTGCTTCAATATCTTCGATCTCCTTTCTGGTATATTCTTGTGCTGCCAATATTTGTCTCAGTTGTGCCATGGGGGCCTTCTTTGACTTCTGAGTAACTCTACTGTGTATGCATTATTAGATCTTGTAAGTTCTTGTCTACACCAAATTTGAGAAACTCTATAGCAAGATTGGTATCATGAAAGACTGCCACTTCTAAGTTCTTTGGAGGAATCATTTTGGAGGATGCACCTTCTTCTATAGTGGTCAAAGAGCCATTTCTTCAACAATAGGGACATCAAGTGTAGAAGTCTCGACTCCACTAGAGATCATCAACTCGACTACATCAGTGGTTTGATCTTTAACTGGTTGAGTCACCTCTTGTTCCTCAGTTCCCTACTGTTCATGCTGCTCTTGATCCTTTGAAACAACATCATCTACTCCTTGGATTGACTTCTTTTATGCAGGGGCCTTTGATAAGGCTTCATCTACTTCTTCTGAAGTCTACAGGACCAACTTTCTCCTCGTTATTCTTGGGGTTTTGTTGGGGCTGCTTTCTTTGGCTATTGCTTTGACTTGACATCTGGAGCTTTCTCGACTGCAAAAGGCTTGGTGATTGCCTTTGCAGCTTATGCTCGAGTAGGAGATTTTTCCTTTGTTTTCTTCACCTTTTCAACAACCTCTTTCAGAGATTGATATGATGCTATTAAGGTCGTCTGCTTAGTCTTTCCTTGCTTGACAAAACCCACTGGCTTCTTGCCAACCTTCTTGACGTCTATGTGCTTGGCTGCAGTCCAAGCCTTTCCTTTCTTATCTGACAGTTTCAGCTTTTTCTTTAGGATGATGATGAGTATCTTTCCACACAGTATTTGTTTGGCCTCGACTGCTTTTCCTAGCTAATACATTACCAGCTTAACTCAGTTAGGCTTGTGCTGAGTATCCTTCCACACATGATCTCCTGTTAGTCGATGATAATTTAGTCCTTGATAAATTCTCTGGACATGATTGCTTTTTTTACTACGTCTACGAGTAGTTTGTAAAATTTGGAGTGGAACTTCTTCATGATTCGGATGTTAGCATCCTTAGTGTTTTTTCAGTGAACATAGCGAGTCTCCCATCATTGACTACTGACTGTGGTATGATCCGGGATACTTCAATTGACACCTTGAAGAGTTTCTAGAAATCTTTCGAAGTGATTGAGATCTCAATCTTCTTTGCTAGGTGTAGGTGATCAAGTGGCTCTTCTGCGTTTTATTTCATCCGTTCTATTATACTTTTGTAATGAAGTCAAATAAAATGCATGTATTTTTAGTTTTATTAAATTCTTAAGATTTATGTCAATCTTGAGCCAAGGCTTGGGTAATCTTCCGCGTATGTTTTGAGACACATACAGTTAACCATATAATATTCAGGTTGAGACATAGAAGGGTTCATTCAAACCATTGATTTTCTCATTGCGCTAATGCATAAAAATTAGAGAAAATCGAGGATCAACAAGAAGATAATAGAAGGATTCTCATTGGGATGTTTTCATAACACATAAGGATACTCTTTTTAAGTGTTATCTTCTTGCCACACTATAATATCCAATCCATATTAGTAGTGTTTAAAACTTTGTGACCATAGAAGGTCATGTGTTTCTTGTATCAAAGACGCAGTGCCACCATGATTCGAAGTTTGAAACTTTATAGGACCGGATCAACTTGAAGACTATTATTAGATCAATCGGTTTTGTAAAGTACGTGTAAATTTTGAAAAATCAGATTAGCCTGATAATGCTTTGTTTTCTTAAGTGGAGTCGTTTTCAAAATATTTTTAATAATTAATACAATCCAAGTGGAAAAATATTAGAATATTAATTTTAATATTCTATTAATCAAGTTAATTAATTGATTTAATAAATCGTGATTATCAAACTCTTAATCGAGTCGAATATGGGTTGGTTAGTGTGGGATAGGTTTTAAATGTAATGGGACAGGCCTAACGAGCCTGTGATTAGTGGACCCGTTAGGATTTATATATATATGACTTAAGTCGTCTCTTCTAAGTCTCATTCGTATATGTACGTTTTCTACATATAAGGTGTTTCATTGAGACAGTGATCGAGGTTATCGAGTCAGTGATTAAGTGTTCTACTGTCAACATATCAGTAAAGAAGAACAGCAAAGTTAAGTACATGACAACAGTCTCTACGTCACAGTGCTAGAGTTAACAGACTCAGATCTTTATCATGAGCATTGGGAGCTGGTTTTCGGATAGTTTTTGATTCGAAATAGAAGGGTGAGATTATTTTCAAATACAAATTAGGCAACGACTAATCCATGAACATTGTCTATAAATATGGAATGATAGTATAGTTTCAGTAGTCGATCTTAGTAGAAATACACAAGTGTTTGTCTTGTTGTGAAAAAGAAAGATCAAGCAAGCTGAACAAAGTGCTGCATCAATGACTCAGAGGCTCACAATTACTTGAAGAAGATATATGGATAGAGGCTAACTCGTTTAGAGAAGAACTTCAAGAAAAGTGTTTAGTATAATAGACTGCATCAACTATGTATTCTATAAGAAAGGTTAAGGATGAACAAAAAAGTCACAGATAGTGAAATACCTCGTAATTTGATTACACTAATCACTAATGGAAGAGTCAACTTATGTTTTAAAGTTGATTGAACTCTATTGTTAAAATCACTATAAATTTTTGTGCGCTTTAAATTCTTGTTTTGATTTATGGTTGACTATTTAGACTAGAAGGTTAAGACAAACATACAAACATAATTTCAGTTACTCAGTAGAGCATATACTGTATTGAGTTGGAAGAACTCTTACACTACCTACAATAGAGCTAAAAAAACACCTTAGTTTTTATAATCTTTTAGAGTAGTCTATTCAACAACCC
>LIEC01006292.1:0-10711 GCA_001925005.1 Drosera capensis
GGGTGTTCGGATTTGCTCCGGCTCCAGCTGCGATGGTGTTGGGAATGGACGCGGCGTGTCCTGACAGGGGACTTGGTTGAGCCTACCTCGTCGGCTGCCCCCTCTGTCGATATCTCCTCGACCGGGTATGTACACACCACCTCCTTGCTCTGATACCAAATGTTAGTTTAGGATCGATGTGGTGTGTTTGAGACAAACGATTTGTGGGAAAAACCTTCCCGTTTTCCGATTTTCTGTTTATTGCTTTGTCTCCGAGGTGCATAATACATTGGAATTCCTAATCTATTTATAATGAAATACTAGGCTTTGCAAACACACGTTTTTGTAAAAAAAAACGTGGAAAGCTAATATTGACAGGTGGATGAACAGTGATCGGTTGGTCGGTTACTGTACACAGGTTTTCCATATCAAGATTAGATCCAACACACGTGACGAATGTAAGGCTCAACTCTTAAATCTAAATTCACACAGTATCAGATTTTGTATTTCCAGTGAGTTAATATTTGAAAGATGTAGGAAACTCAATGTTTTGCTCTTTCTCGTACAGAAGTAATAAGAGAACATTCCATCGCCATATCAGTCTCGCTAATTGAATATCACCTCTCATCTTTCTTCCGTACAAGATATTATGGGGGTCTGATATGGCCCCTAAATAATTTCTCAAACGTTAATCCGCTTCATGGCTTGTATTCATCTCTTGAAAGGGATGAACGCATAAGTATCCTGTCCATTGCATGGGTACAAGCCTGATAATCCAACAGATATGGGGCCCTGCAATATTAGTGGGAAGCAAAGGCTCATGTTTCGTAAGTTTCAAACTTAGGTTAGCCCCTTGAACTAAAGCACATTATGTACTTGACGACAGTCGACAGCCTACAGCCATGCAATTTTGTGATGCATATGGATATGGCGCTAGATAAAAAGTTTGTAGGGCATAGTGTTTTTGGCTAGCAAATCTGAATCATCAAATCCGTGCATCTTTTGCTAAGGTCGCAAAACCGTTTAACATGAATAATTGTCTTTTCAAATTGTTTTTTTTTTTTCCTCATGGGAATGACAAGTGATGCTGTGTGTTGAAGCCCGGGCTTCTCTGTCTAAGTTGCATAGCAATTAGCAATGCATGACATACTACTTCTGTTTTCCGGCACCATATCTTTATTTTGACTAATACTTCCAATGCACCCATGCCAATAGCACCGATCCATAATTTACCAGCCTTTACTAGGTTTGGAAGAGAATACCTGATAACATCAACACTGTATTAGATGAACAATGCAACACTGTTTGAGTCCTATCTTGTGAAAATATAGACCTAGGAAGGCCTTGCAAGAACAATTTGTTAAGAACTAGTGAACTACATAGCTGAACCCGTAGCAGAAGAACCTATTCAAATGACAGCAAAGCTGAATCTCCAAGAATAAGCGCAACAGCTCAAGTTGTACCTCAAAGAATATAAGTGCAACAGCTCAAGCTAGTGAAATAAAAAGGTATACCATTACCACCCATTGAACAATGAAATAGGTTTCGTTCCATTGGTGCCTCGAGCTTGTAACATCATTGCTACAATTTTCCACTTTCCATTGTTTGATTTACATATGATCAAAAGCTTATATGAGTCTATCCTTTGCTTGTAATGTCTGGTGAATGCAAAACTGTGTAGAATTGGATTGGCCTACTCCTGGAATCTTGAAATTCCAGAATCTACCTTTGGACGAAACTAGATTCTCTTCACATAGAAACTCCCAAGCAAACCATTTTTCTATCGTTCTATCCACGTCATGGACCAGGACATTTGTGACGTTCCCAGTTCCAGCAATTAAGCTCGCGCTGTAGATACTTTCCATCCTTCCTGTAGCATTTGGTGAGTCGCTCCTTGGTCCATCCACCAGCACCACATCCCATTTAATCCTGTAAATTTCAGAGGGTAATTTTGTCAAAGCCAGCATGCAAGAAGATGCCGCCGGAGATCTGGAATTAGGTGTGCAAGCTTGATCTCTCCTTACATGCTGAAGCAAATTGTACGCTTCTCTTGCTGAGTTTTTGTACTGGACCTTGTGTATTCTGGTGCTGTTGAACCGTCTTCTCACTTTCTTCAACTTGTCGGGGTCATCCTCCAAAATGACAGTGGTTCCAGCAGCATTGATTTCTGAAAGGAGAATATATTCTGATTCTAGCCCAAAGATTAGAAGATTGCATGGAGCTTTCTTGGTGATGAGATCTGCAAGAAACCTGAACTCTTTACTGGTCAAGGCAGAGGAGGCCCTCTGTCTTGAGCTGCCTTGTTCCTTCAAATTGCTTCTACATGCTGTAGAATGGGAGTTGCATCCAGCAGAGAAAGAACTCAACATCAATGGTGGTGAGGTAGAGTATGTCGATATTGTGATCCTTAGAAGCCGTAAGATCGATGTACCAGCCAGTATCAACACAAGCATGTGGATGAGTCTCTTCGAGATGTTGACTTTCATTCTCTTCATAAGGGGATATATTTGGAATTTTTGCAGCACATATTGTAGTGATTTCGCCAGATATGGAGTTGGAACTCGAGTATGTGGAGTGGCGACATCTGCAATCAAAGAAACCTCAAGCGGCATTTTTTTTTGTTTCTGTAGATTGAGCTTTTCCGACAGTGTTGTAGCATTTCAGAATCGAGGTTTTTTATTTATTGTTAAGGACGTTTGGCAGGGCTTCTTGCTTCCTTTCGAAGGTAGGTGTTGCTTATTTCTCTTGACATTTCATCTGTATCCATTCATCACAAAATTGAATGATGGCAGTTCTGTTGAAGTGCTTTAGCTATCAAACGTATTTTCTGGTGACCGACCAAGGATTGGAGTAGAACTGAAGCACAGGATATGTGCCAACTAGTTGTCTTGTTTTTCAGTTGATTGCATCATATTTTTTAACGATCTGGCGCGGCTATCAAAATGAGGTTGGCTTTGGTTGAATGATTTGAAGATGTTAGATAAAGATAATAAACAACAAAAACACAAGATTTAACGCGGGGAAACCCAAACGTCGCAAGAAAAACCCCACAAGACTATAAAACCGTGATAGCAAATCACTATGTGAAGAGATGATTACAGTTATATTATATCATAACTCAAATCCTTAAAAACTGATCTTGACGTATAATAATATAAGTGTATATATAGACACATAAAAGATATGATTTAAATAAATCTAATCTCACATATAAAGCATGTGACATTGCTCGTGCAGCATGGCCCGTGTGCAGAAAGAATGAGCTACCAGATCGTACCGCAAGTACGGCCGTGCTCCACCATCAGGCACGACCATGCTCACCAAGCATGGCCCGTGCCTATAGGCATGCCAAAAACCACCTTTCACGATCGTGCTCCTCATGCACGACCCGTGCTGTCATGCAAACGTTTTTATTTCATCATATTAAATATATCGTTTCGTCCATGAGCGATAAAGCCCCCTCGATACCCTCCCACTCACCGAGGAACAGGACTCCCATATTTGATGAGCGTAGACCACATCAGTCTTGAAGATGAAATAGTTGACAACCTAACCTTAACATTGATCATTATCTCATTATCTCTATGATGCATATGGCATCAACCTCTCTAGACTCCAACCCTTGAAACTCGTTTGCCAAGCTTAGGATGATGGTGGATGTTCTAACTAATCGAGTCATCCACCAAACCAACTAGCTCAACCCAAGACTTTTCATGTCAAGAAAGATGCCTACTCTGTATTACCCGAGATGTGACAAGCAAATCCAGCTCAATCCTTCTTTTTCGAACAGGATTGGCACCATCGAATCCTGCAGAATTGCCACATCAGCAGATGTAGAAAACTGCCACAACAATGCTCACATTGGTCATGTATGATCGTTCTCCATAGTGCGTCTATACAACAACAATTCAGTCAAACGCAACAGGATATGTCACTCCATATTAATTCAGGTACGAAACTGGTTGGCCTTCGGTTTGCAGTAAACACACCAGAAAGAAATTTAATAACGCAGAAGCGAAACTGCATATTAAATATAAGCTATAAGATGGAGTTTACACAGTGATTCCACATTCTTGAAACTAAATGACAGTCGCACAATCAGTGAAGTTTAAGAACACATTGTTAAAAGTTGGATCCAAAGCCGTTACATACATAAATAAGAACTCCATACTCTGCCAGGGAAATCACTCAGTTGTCTGCCATCATCCGTCTAATTGGCCTCATAACTTGATCTACCATCACCTTCTGTGATCACATCCTCGAAGGCTCCACCACTAGGGATCATAGGCAACACGTGTTCTTGGTGCGGCACAATCACATCAAGCAGGTATGGTCCTGGAGTATCCAACATCGTCTGGATTGCACCTCTCAGATCAGCCATTTTAAACACCCGGGCGGCAGGAATATCGAATGCTTCTGCAAGCTTGACCATATCGAGGAATATCTTCTCCGGTCTAGACGGGTTTCCCAAGTACGTATGAGCTCTGTTGCCCTTGTAAAATCTATTTTCCCACTGCACGACCATCCCCAAATGCTGATTATTCAGGATCATGATCTTCACTGGGAGATCTTCCACTCTTATTGTTGCCAACTCCTGAGCATTCATCTGGAAGCTCACGTCGCCATCGATGTCAACGACAATCTCATGGGGTCAAGAGACGGCTGCCCCTACCGCGGCCGGCAGTCCAAATCCCATTGCCCCCAATCCACCTGAGGTCAGCCAATTCCGAGGGCTGTTGTACTTGTAGAACTGAGCAGCCCACATCTGATGCTGCCCAACCCCAGTGCTGATGATGGCCTTCCCGTTGGTTAGCTCATCCAGAACTTGTATAGCATACTGTGGGGGTATGGCATCCCCGAAAGTCCTGAAACTCAGAGGATACTTCGTCTTCTGCTGCCTCAACTCCTCATTCCAAGCTGAGAAATCCAAATTCAACTCTCACCTCTCCATCTTGTTCTCCAATATCCGGTTCAAGCCAGACAATGCTGGTTTGATATCAGCACAAACAGAAACATGGGGCTGCTTGTTCTTCCCAATCTCGGCGGAATCAATGTCAATATGAACGATCTTAGCTCTGCTGGCAAACGCCTCAAGCTTCCCAGTCACACGATCATCAAAACGAACTCCAAAAGCAAGTAACAAATCCGCCTTGTCGACAGCATAGTTAGCATAAACAGTCCCGTGCATCCCTAGCATATGAAGAGACAGGTAATCTGAACACGGGTAAGAACCCAGACCCATCAAAGTACTGGCGACTGGGATTCCCGTCAAGTCAACAAATTTCCTCAATTCCTCGCTGGAATTCAAGCATCCCCCTCCCACATAGAGGACAGGCTTCTTGGATTCGGATATCAACCTCACAATCTGCTCCAAAAGACCTTGATTCGGCAATCGCGGTAACATAGTCAAGCACCCGGTGAGCCTGATGGGCTTATCCCAATCAGGAACAACCAACTGGTGTTGTATATCCTTGGGGATATCGATCAGCACCGGTCCAGGTCTCCCGGATCTCGCAAGGAAAAATGCCTCCTTGACAATCCTAGGAATATCCTCCACCTCAAGAACAAGATAATTGTGTTTGGTGATGGATCTCGTTACCTCGACAATCGGGGTCTCCTGGAAAGCATCGGTCCCGATCATGCTTCGAGGCACCTGGCCCGTGATGGCGACCATGGGAACAGAATCCAGCAGCGCATCAGCGAGGCCGGAGACGAGGTTCGTCGCCCCGGGACCCTAAACCCTAAAAAAAATTCAAACCGCGAGGGTTTTCAGATTCGGGTTGAACGTCATGTGATACTTTCTACACTCTAGGGTTTTCAGATTGATTGCAAGTTGCAAGTAAGGAAAATGATCCACGGTTTGATTGCGTTAAGTTTAAACCGTGAATAATGGTCGATTGTGTTCATTTGAAAAATAAATAACAGGATTAAAATCCAATTCATCTTCAGAAAAAAAAAAAAAATACGGATGTCAAAAAATTATACCGGTTAGCACACAAAGTAGAATTACAAATTTATCCCCATTGGGGATGATTTACAACGGATGAAGTAAAAAAATTCAACTCAGTATCTATTATGTCAGTTATATCTTTTTCCTGGATGAACAGTCCAACATTAAGTCCACCCGGGATTAATTTTTCGGATGTATATACACAATATTCTATTATTATTTTATATTATTATCAATATTTCTGAATATATTCATGGACTGAATCGAACAGCAAACTCACAAAAAAAAAAAACGATGCAAACAACATCTCAACCACTAACAACAAACATTCATTACAGAATCATAACATTCATGATACAAATGAACATCTAAACATTGGATGATTGTTCTTGTTGTGGAGGAGGCATCACTCGAGTCTTACAACTTAATAATTCATAGGCAATCCTGTATTTACAATAATCAACATCATCGATGGTCTATGTTAAATCCGCCATTTTGATCCCTTGCATTATACAAGCTTTAGGGTATCGATAAAAAATAATAATCAAACAGTATTTGGTGATCAGTCACAAATATAAAAATTTCAAGTATATACGTGCAACTTATCGACCTCCCTAACATAAAAAACGAGATGGTGATGCGACACTGCCTCCTTGGCGTCTTCTTTCCATCGTTCTTGACGATCTTCTCGATCCGCCATCACTTGATCGGGGACAAATCATTCTTCGTTTTACGAATCGTAATAAGTTGTCCAATGAAAATCCGCTCGTACGACCACACCTACATACAAATAAGAGTATTTAAGACATGATAAATCCAATATGACATTTTTATTTACAATAATGTTAGGCATCTCTGAACAGAAGAACAAAATTTGCACTAAGCAAAATGCAATGCCGAGAATAGATGCGCCAATACTGCAACCCCTCATGCCCAAAACACGATCTCAGTCATGTTGACTAGGAACCGAAGATAACGGTGGTGTATCATATTCTTGTTCGTTGTGGGGGAAGAGAATACCTCTATTCACTTAGAGAAGAAAAGCTTTGGCGTGGATCCAAAGCATCTCGTCTTCTGCATCCACGGGTGGAGTACTAAATATGTATCGTAACCACGTCAACTTAAATCCACCGCCAATAAGCCCTTCCGTATCGAATCGGGCATCAAACTCTCTCACACCCATTAGCTCTGAACTACCTTTGTCGATCGACCAAGTAATAGGTCTCTCTGTCATCAACAACCCCAAAATAAAACTAACATCCTCTAAGTTGATTATGGCCTGACCAATCGGAAAGTGAAACATATTGGTCGTACTTCGTCATTGCTTCAGCAAGACCGACAACAAATATGCATCATTGCACATGAAATGCTCGGGATGAATGAACCTTTGAAACTAACTTCCTCTATCCAATATCTTTGGATAGGATTCAAGTCCTAATCGGTCAAGATAGTTGTGGCCTCATCCAAGACAAGCACCCCACTCTCCTCTTAATATTCATGAAATTAAAATAAAAAATTACTCACGTTCACAATCATAAAAATCGATTCACTTATAAAATATACACAATGAAATACAACATGCATAGAATGATCACAAGCATAAAACGATCACTTTTATATACAAGCCATGTATAGAACGATCACTTTTATATATGGACAATGTTTAGAACAATCATGAGCATAATGATCACAAGCATAGAATGATCACAGACATGATACCGATGAAATGCCATAGCAATTATAGAAGATCACAAAAAATGCATCATTAGAAAAATATACTCACGATGTAGTTCCAAACGTCGTCCGAAACATTTTATTTTGCTTCCAAAGTATGAAATTGTCATTGGGTCCAGGGTTAAGATCTTCCATGGTGGACTCCAAGCTCCACATACCAAACACGATGCAGGAATAAGAACACCGATAACTAGCCCAACATACAAACACATTGTTGCATGCATACAAGTAAAAATGTTCCTTAAGTCGAGAGTTCAATAACAAAATTAAGAGTTTGAGAGTTGAGAGTATGAATCATAAGAGTCGTAGTCGAATTCGCAATAAGGCTTTGAGTTTTAGTTTTGAGAATTTGAATCGACAAAAGACGAACAGGAACTTTTCTCCTAATGCTTCCGCTATAAAAATCAGCGGATAGACTACTTCCACTGTAAAGTTGAGGGAATGCTTTACCGTGACATATCGTGAAACGCGGTGCATGTTTTTTGAATTCCAATGCAGCTACCGTGATAAAGTATCGCAAAAGATGTAGCTTTCGTTGAAAAGTATAGCGGATCGCTCAATTTTTGAGAGTTTAGTTTTTTTTAGGGTTAAGGTTTAATCTAAGGATTAGCGTTTGAAAAAATCATTACTGAACTATAATTATCCAACAATGAAATGATGTCCAATATTATAAAGTTACAAAACAGTTATTCATAACATGATGATTAGAGTAGTCACCTTCTTCCGGTACGTCGGATGATCTTTGTGCCATAATTTTGTTTTGATTTTTCCTATCGTGATCTGTGAAGCATTTACACAATGAGAACTTTCTAAGTTTCATAGGACCGTGCGTTTGTTCAATGTCATGTTTGATACGTGTTTCCTTCTTACGACCTTTTGGTTGAGATATAACCGAATCCAAGATCACATCTGCTACATTGTCCGAATCTTTGTACACCGTATGCCCTTGACCTTCTAAACTGCCTCCATCTCTTTCATCGGGATCAAGAGTGAACTTGAAAATTCTAATCTTTTCCATTTCTACTAATTTCAAAACATAGTTATAACCCTGTTTGGAACAAAATTCCTGCATTGTTAAACCCTGAAACAATCGACATAGATGGTTGTGCCTCATCGTCTGTGATGAAGACTAATCAACCTCATCTTGTGACATATTGATATTATGGCAAATCAATCCTATTTCCATATTTTCTCCAATGGTTGATTTTGGGGTACTCGGGAATCTCAATCTTGTAATTGATGTCAAGAAACCACAACATGTGTCGACAAATCATACCGGAATGCTCGAACATCAAAAAAGTACAGGCAATGATGTCAACCTTAGTGTGATAAGCCAATCTATACTTCCTCCGTTGTATTCAAGGATCAAAGGCATTGGTCAACTTGTACACGTCGATATCTTCGGACTTGGACTCCTTCAGAAACACATACTGATTTGTCTTTTAAAGTTCGATCTGAAATCTACGAAAGATCTCCTTTGTGACACCCTTACACCGTGAATTTCTAAAGGTGAATACAAAATCATAGTACAACTATTATAAGTAGTTTCGTAATCTGCCTTCCTTTCCCGAGAATATTGTTTCTCCAACGCTTCTTGAGATCTCACGATAAAGTCCTTCATTGTTGTCCAGATGTTAATGTATTGATCGAAGAAATGATTCATGCCTTCGCTCCTCGAAGTGGTGCTCATCCCGGCACTAAAAAAAATATTTTGAATATGTCAAAATCCATTTTTCTTCACCTTGTACAGAGAATGCGCCCATTCATTGTCCATCAACCTATAGTCGATTAGCAACTATCGCCATCGTGCTTCGAATTCTTCAATTGTTAGTGATTTCATCACATAAATATGAAAATCATGTTTAAACGTTTCCGGATAACGCAAATAAATATGATGTAGGTTCTCGATATATTTCGAACTTATGTGTCAAGAGCACAATGCATGGTAAGTGTCTGAAAAAACCCGAGCGATTGCATTGTCCATTGTCCTATCTTGATCCTTGATGATTGTCTTGGGAGCCTTATTCTTTATTGCCTACAACCAAGTACTAAACATCCATTCGAAGATCTTTTCGGTTTCGCCTCTCAAAAGTGTAAAACCGAACAGGATCGAATGATAATAATGATTTACTTCGGTGAATGATGCGAAAGGAGTAGAGTACTTGTTTGTTTGATATATGGTATCGAACGTAACTGCATCTCCAAAATATTCGTAAGCCATCCGAGATCTGGAGTCAACCCAAACAATTTTATCGATTCTGTTCTCTGAGTAGGTCTTGTAACAATATGTAATATAATGGAGGAGACACAGCAAGTTGAGGAGCTCTCAGCATTTTCAGCAATTCCAACAACTTCAGCAATTTCAGTAGCCTCAGCAATTCCAACAGGTTTTAGTAATTTCCAGTGCAACCATTTTCAGTAATTCGGCTCCAACTGCTTTCAGTAATTCAGCTTTCAGTAGCTTTCAGTAATTCAGTTTTCAGTAATTCCAGTCAAGTAGCTTCAGTAATTCCAACTCCACCAACTTGCAATGATTCCAGCCCAGTAGCAGCTTTCAGTAAGCTTTAACAGCATTCAGTAGCTCAGAAGCCCATCATCTTGTAATGCACATGGTTGGCATTTAGAATAAAGAAACCCATTGTAAGGATGCCCATGATATTCTCTGCTGTAAGGAAGCACCATGACATTCTCCACTATATTACAGCAGGGATAGTTGTAATGAGAAGGGTGTTGAATGAAAAGTATTATCCTTAGCTGTTTCTTTTTCTCCGTAGTTCCTCTCTGGTTTTCTTCTTTCTTTTGCTGTAGTTCTCTTCAATCTACTTAGTTCTTAAACCATTACTAGTAGTATTGCAAGTATCCGTTAGTTACAGCAACAATCACTCTTACAGTAAAGGATTGCTGGTGTCTTGCTGTATCTCCATTATATTACAACTGGTATCAGAGCCTTGTTGCTCAAGAGATCCATTCTACACACAAAATCCTTGCTATCAGAATTTATTCAAGAAGAAGAAGATGACCAATACAAGAAGGAATCAGTACAAGGAC
>LIEC01006293.1:0-28344 GCA_001925005.1 Drosera capensis
GGATGGGGTTTTTGAATTGTGGAATGGATGTTGGGAAAATTGGAGTTAAGTTAGTGTGTGCAGAATAACATATATAAGTGGAGTATGTTGGATTGGTGTAAGTTGTGTGCAATACGCAGGATTATTTCGATCATATACAATTCTCTCCTCAGTCATGATATCAAGCATACTACATCTTATAACGACATCAAAAAGTAATATTAATATCCTTGTTCTCAGAATGGTTTAACCCGATACGATAATTTATATGTGCGTTAAATTAATAAGGAATGAAAATTTTATTCTTGTGAGTATATGAGATAAATGAGTGAGGAAAAGAAGGAAAAATAATGGTGATGATTAGATTGATGTGATATAAAATATGGATAGTTTGATATTTTTATATGAAAAATATTGATAAATAAGGAAAGGTTGCAATTTGAATAGGACGATAAAAAGAGAAAAATGTTATAATTTGAATAGGAGGGAGTATTATATATTTTAGAAACTGTTACCGCTAGTAAAGAGAGTAGCGTCAGTGAAAATGTTACTGAACACTATCTTTAATGATGCTACAAGAAAACTTTGAAACATCAAACAGACGCTCAACACGGCCTCGATGATCAGGGGGAAAAGGGAAGATAAATTAAACCAAAATCCACCCTTAAAAACCCCTACTGACCTTAATCTTCAGCATTGAGATTATAATGGATGAGATCCAACTTCTACTAAATCTGTTAACCAACCTGTGCAAGCGCAACACTTATTTTACTTGGTCACGTCCCGAAAATGACTGCATAAAAATGATCACGGATGAATTCAACTCCGCTCGAGCATTCAACCGGTATCATATAACGATAACACATTACAAAGATGATAACAACGTAGATCTCTTTCTTGGGTAGCCAAACTTGAATCACTGTACTACTATATGTCCAGGCCAAAGCAACAGAAGCAGAGTTGTTCCCTATTCGCTCTCTGTGCATATTTATATATGTCGCAGAAGAAGCCATTAACTAGTTCTGTTTATTCGCTTGTTTGCACCTTATTGTGTTGCGTGTATGAGCAAACGAACCCAAATGGCGCCGTCTTCGCAGGAATTTTAATAACGTGGAGATATCTTTTCCAATCTACAGCAACAGTATCAGGCCAAAGTCGTATACCCAAAACTTCAGTAGTTTTTTCCTGATAATCCTAGACGTTGATCTCACAAGTGACAAATGACCAATTAACTTATCATGATCTCAAGAATCCAACTCAACGCCACACCCACACATACTATATCCATCAGAATTCGAGCTTTGCCAAGTTCAAGAACCAGAATAACACTACTGTAAAACTTCAATACATGGGCATGTTGTACCACAGTTTCTTTTACCATATGAAGACTGTGTGTATTAGATATTTGCTCCATAACACAATACCAAATACATAATCGGTTTCGCTTCAATCAATCTAAGACAGTACCAAGTATGAAACAAATGCCAATGCTTAACTTACTGCAAGGTCGATATTCATAGTAAAACAAAGAAAGACGAGGTAAAATCACGAGGATTATATTACAGGAACAGGAAACACACGATGAACCCAAACTGCATTCTAAAACAGGAGGTGAACCCAGTAAGCCATCCCCATCCATGTGCAACAGATCAATGCATCAGTACAGGACCAGACTAATCCTAACCCCAACACCAACACCAATGCTCAACATTAGTCTATAAAATCATCCTAGCAGATATATTAATGCCCATGGTCCATGGACCATTCGGGTGCGGTGCGGGACGCTGGGGTGTAATGGGGTTCATAGTAGTATCCATGATCCTTGGTGGTCCAACACTCTAAAACAAGTGATGATTTTATTCACCAGCGGTGTTAAGTATTGGATAAGCAGCGAAGCTCATTGGGTTACCATTTGCCAATTCATTCATCTAATGCAGATCTGTATGTTCATCTTACACCTCCCAAAAAGGCTTTCCACCTTGATTCACTCATTACTACCTTTGTTCTATGGGTTATCACTAAGGGTTCAAGGACTCGAACGTTTAATCAACCTTCCAAACTCTGTTGTCAAGGACTTAACATGGACGAATCAATCTATTTGAAGAATTGATTAAGTTGTATCGGTCTTCGTCCATTCAGACAATCATACAGGTAGAAAAGGTGACAAAACCCCCCACAACCCCAATAATACCTTGTATACATCTAAATGGCTTAACATGAAGTGCACAATATGCCTCAACCTAGCCCCCACAAGAAGCAATGGAAACCCAGCAAACATTGCAATCACTAGACAATGATAAACACAACTCAACTCAACTCAACACAACCCTATCTCGCTGGGATCATTAGAACCACACATGGAGCCAAACAGGAAAAAAACATCCGATGCCGGTGACTTTTCATGTGTATTGATAGCACAGGCATGAAAAAAGAATTTCGATGATTTCGCAGAGTTAGCAGACGCCTGTGATGTATCTGAGAATTCATCATGAGTGCATGACCCAGCAGCAAAGTTCACATGCGTGCTTCGCTGCAAGAGCAACCTCATATCATCAGGCCATGGACTTTGGCCGGATACAATTATGACAGTTGCTACTATCCAATGTAGAGCAAGCATCCTGCATAATATTCCACCACAATTAGTTATGGGTATATTATGTGGAACAATACAACTCAAACTCTCCTTTCTACTCTTTGGTTCTTCAAAACCAATTTGATTACTCTTCCCTGCCCATGTGTTGTATTATGAGGTCATTGTTTACCTAAGTATGCTTAGGGATAATTCTATAAATAGGTTCAATATATTGTCCAGTTTCATATCAAACATAAGACAAGAAGTTAAATAGCTAAAGTGTAAGAGCACTTGCTTCAAGTCTAAAAGTCTCGTTGGAATTGTGCTTATCCATCATTTTGTATTCATCCTTGCGTAAATCAACATATCAAGCATCTCATGAGACAATCTATTCGATGTTTGATTGATTTGGTTTTAATTATGTGTTTTAAATCTTTATTAATCATTCAATATAACTAAATTTTTTTTAATAATTGAGTTAAATCTTGAACCAATGGGTCAAAAACTTACGCCCCAAATTAAATAAAATCATTTCATTGAAACGGACTTGCAATTTGGACGTGTTTAAAACGTGGAACAAACATAACATTAAAAAAAACACCTATTTTTGTGTATCTTTGAAAATAAATAACAAAAAGCGTTTTTTTTCAAAAAAAAAAAGGAAAAAGAAAAAAGAAACAATACGTTTAAAATACATTTATTATATGCATTTCTGCTAACTATGATGCACGGACCTCTATCTCACGCAGTCTGCTAGATGCAAACCGATTCTCCTCTTGCCCCACTGAAGTTTTCTTGGTTTATCCAGTGCAAACACAAGAACTTTAGAGCATCTAAATCATAAACTGGTGAGCCCTCAGATCAAGAGATGTCGGAGAGAGTCAGAGACCAAACACATTCAGCTGTAGCCGATTTCGACTGAATTTAACCTAAGAGCGAAGAACATGCTTGTACTAACAGGAGCGAAACTGAGCACAATTCTATTTTTTGAAACTGTCATCTACACAATATGAAAAAAAAAAAAAAAAAAGCCTGTAACCACCTGCATCTCCAATCCAAGAATCTAAATCATGATCAAGTTGTACTGAATGAAAATACTCATAAATAACGAAAGCAATTGATCAATGAAAAGCACACTGAAATAATGATGAAAACCAGTATTTCCTTCCAGGGAATTGTTTCCCTCTACACGTTATAATTCACAAAGGTCGTCAAAAGTTACAAGCAAATATATTGCATAAAACCATGCAACAATGTCCATGGCTGAATTGTGTGGAATACTAGAAGTAGGTACCGTCGGGCGGCTGGACAAGCTTTCTGTTGTATGGGGCTGCCATCTCCTTCTTCAGCTGGGTTAGTATATCTTCCATCGTGTACTCCCGCTGCCAGTTTGCTAGAAGCCCAAATTTCTTGGGATCAACCTGAAAATCACCACACATACACCTTTCCTTTTGTTTAGTGGGGAAGACGATCTTTCTATTTAATATGGTTATAAATAAAGTACGGGAAAAAAAACATAGAGAAAAGAACTGAATGAGAAATGAGTCAACCACACTGCGAAAACAAAAATGGGGGAGCTGCCAAACGAGAATACTCACTAATTACTACTCGCAAGAACACTAGAAATGCAAGAAATTGGCACAACTCAGCACGGGACGGAAAGTCTGGTTTGATAGGTTCGATGCTATCGTAAGTAAAAAACAGCAGATCACAGGAAGATGAAGAACCCAAAAATGAAAGTCTCATCATGAAACAGAGGATATGTAAGAAACCATCACACCAAATACAGAAGTCATAAAAAACACACCCAGAGACGTGGAAAATCAGAAAAAAGGATCATATCTGCAAACTTACATCAGAATTATAAAAATAATAGTAATAACAATCAGAAACACATACACAATAACAATAACTGCGAGAGTAATACTGAGAAGGGAAATATACCACTCCTGTTTCATGACTAACGCATGTCATGTTAACTCTGGAATGAAAACGGGCACTAGGTGGTTTCTCGGGGTAATCCTTGTCACAGAACAGCTTCAACTGATAAATGCGGCCTTCATGTACAGTCTAAACAGAAAAGGATAATGTATTAGTTATCAACACCATCTCTCATCACGAAGACATAGAAAGCTCAGCTTATAAAGAATGCAAAACATCACATTTCATTCAATATGGTGCCATTGCAAATATAATTACCCATAAACATAAGTTTAATCAATGCTTTTACTATGAGAAAAAAAATTAAATAATAAAATAAATTGCATAGTTAATTAAAGCATGACATGAGAACAACAGTGGTTTTTTAGGCGGTGGGGAATGAAGGGATATCTAAAACGACAACATCAAAACTTACATTATGAGGGCCTATAATAGTGCCTGTCCACGAACGCATGTAGATATCATCACCATCATCCATCCCATAGCTCACAGACCCATCTCCAATGCCTTTCTCCCCACGCTCAAGTTCCTCCAACAATCTGAAGTTCCTAGGAACTGCAAAGTTCTAAGCTTCAGAACGGATATTCACAAAAAACTAGAATATCGCCAACCAAATGAAGAAAACACTCATAAAACTATTAAAAATAGCACAAACTTATCAATGATCATGGAGGAACCGAAATCCTCGTCTATGTTTGATCCAAAAAACCTACTAGTAAGGTGCAAGGATAAAACATAGCATTGGACTGAACATTATTTCATCCCTAAAATCTGCAGCAAACTACAACTTTCATATCCTCGGTCCAGCTTACAATTCATAGGATTCAGACTTTGGACATTTGTGCTTTTTGAGCAACACGGGCAAATAGAAGTTTGTAACAATCTACACATGCTTTCACTAAATAAATTCAGAGCAGGTTAGCCAAATACATCTGACATGTGGACTAGAGTGGAGGTGGGTTTTCATCAACTCGTTCGTGATCATGGAATGTCCATATTGATGGATGTGGTATGTATCAGTTGATGCAGAAACTTAAGGGCATGAAACCAGCTTTGAGGCAACTACATAAGGGTCCTACATCTGACATTTTCCGCAGGTTGCAAGAGGCTAGAGTTAATCTTCATGTGTGTCAGGAGAGGTTGAGAAATGGCTTTTCAGAAGAGTTGAGATGGGAGATGAAGAGATGGTGTGATGAGGTAAAGGTGTTGGCTGCAGCTGAAACTGAATATATAAGACAGAAAATGAAGGACGAATGGTTCAAGAATGTTGATAGGAACACACAATATTTTCGTGACCTTATGAAAGCCAGGAGGAGGAGTCAAATAAGATGCATTGTGAGGGATGATGGGTCAAAGGCTGAAAGTCTGGCTGAAATACAACATCAAATTCTCAAAATATTTCATGCCCTTATGAAAGCAAGAAGAAGAACTGAAGGAGCATTGTGAGGGATGATGGGTCAAAGGCTGAAAATCTGGCTGAAATACAACACGAAATTCTCAAGGTCTATGAGAAGCAGCTGGGGACAGATGTGGCATGCCCTGAAATGTTGAGACAAGAAGTAGTTCAGAAGGGCCATATTATAACTGACAGTATGAGTGAGCAGCTCTTGGAACCTTTCTCTATGAAGTTAAGCTCGCAGCTTTCGACATAAATGGACATAAAGCTCCAGATCCTGATGGCTTTACCTCTGCATTTTGTCGAAGAGCATGGGATATTGTGGGGAAAGATGTTACAAAAGTTGACTACAATTAAAGAATGCTTCAGGTTTGGGGATGAATGGAGCTAAAAGCCTAAAACTGAGAGATTATGTCGAGTATATCTCTGGACTGGCTTGACAGTAGGTTCAAGTAGAGCTTTGGTTTCATGGGAACATATATGTCAGCCTTGCACTAATGGAGGTCTTGGGTCAAAAAAAATCCTAATCTGGAATAAAGTCATGCTGTATAAACATATATGGGCTATTGAGGCGAAGAAGGACAGACTATGGATTAAATGGATGAATGATGCGTTTTTAAAAGGAGGTAATCTGGAGCAGCGCAATGTTAAGCAACAAGACTCTTGGATCTGGAAGGGGTTCAAAAGAATTTAAGATGAAGTTCATTTGCATGGGATGGTTCAGTCTGAGGGTGTCATAAAACTGTATGATAGAATGCTGAGCTAAGGACCAAGGGATGCTGAATGGAAATTTGTCTGGACAAATGATGCCCGTCCTCGACATTCCTGTATAACTTGGTTGGCACTGCTGGGCAAGCTCAGAACCAAGAGCTGGTTATGTAGTAAGGGCCTTATTGCTGATGACTCATGCAAATTTTGCTGAGGAGAAGCTGAAACTATTGCACACCTGTTCTTGAAATGCTCTGTGTTGAAGGAGATCAGGGATGATGTTTTGCAGTGTCTCAAGCTCAGATGTGCATGCCTAGATGTTGATAGCTTGAAAAGATGGTATAGCAAGGTCGTGAAGGGGAAGAGTATGTTGGCTAGAAGAAGGAGATGCTTGATGGCTGCTTTCATCTATGAAATCTGGTATGAGAGGAACCGAAGAATTTTTCAAAGGGGTATAAGTTTATGCAGCAGAGAATTATTTTTGATAGATAGAAATGACACTGATTGTGTAGGGGTATAGTTTTCCTGTTTTACAGTTTTGATATTTTGGGTTAAGGGGATGATGTAAGGATTTTGTTTCTGTGTTTTGATTCATAGAAAGAAAGCATTGATTTGTCCCAAAACAAAAAAAAGTTAGCCAAATACAAATTAACCTTTGAGAGGAAGCAATGCAAAATCCGAGCACAATGAGTTTAAACAACATAAGCTAAAATCAGCATACAAAAAGAGTGACACCACATCACATGAGAACATGAAAACAGGTTTCATAAAAGGAACTTATAATATATAATGAATGATGCGAATAAGATGTATGGTTAATCGGTTGGGTTATTACACAATCTCAAAAAGCCCATGATACCGAATCCTGATCGACCTTAACTCCCAAAAATAGACCAAATAGCAACATACAAACTGACCAGTTAAACTATCGCAAATTCACAATATTCCAAGAGCCGAGCTAATCGACCTCAATTGGCAAAGGAGTTGAACATGATCTCCAAATCAAAACAATAAAAACACACAATCACTCAACAATCCTCCACGAGACACCGTAAGACGATTCCCTCAACGCGAACTCGCCGCTAACCAAAAAGCACAGACCCCCCAAGCATGATGCTTAGTAGTTCGTATGGTAGTATAGTCAAGCAAAAACCCTAAACTCAAGTTCAACAAACGAGCACAAGCTCCGTTACGTTTTGGGCCAAACACACTATTCTCATCCAATACAATTCGAGAATCGCGACGCACTATATGCAATTCGCATAAAAACTGATGTAAAAAGAAAAGATCAAAATGGGATTGAATTCACGATTTCGGAAATGAGATTTAGAAGAGAGGAATATTGACTATTAGGGTTTGTGATTGAGTACCGACTACACTGGATCCGCCAGAGCCAAGCGTCATCTGTGGTGTGCTTGTGCGAATTCGAGTGAGGGTAAAGCGAGGGTGGTGATAATGATGGTGAATGACGAGATGACGAGGGAGGGTTTTGGGAAATGATGGATGGCCTTCGGGAAATGAAGGGCCGAATAATATGAGAAAGTCGATACGAATTTGATTTTTAGAAATAAAGAATCTCTTCGGTAATATTTTCTTCATTTTAAATAAATTAAAAAAATTATATATTTTTAGATTTAATTTAATATGATAAAATATTAATTTTATAAAATTAATACAAAATATTAAGAATAAATTAAGTTCTGAATTTTAATCTTAAACAAGATTAAGATTTTTCTCATTAAGAATAAAAATGAAACGCGTCGTGATACCTATCATTATAATTTATAAATAATCATTCTCAAAACAATATTTTTTTTAAAATTATTCAAAAATTCATTACACACATACATATACTTGTTGGGTTAAAAAATATAATTAATATGAAATAAATGAAGTATTATTATCAGTAACACGTATTTTAAGGAGGATGGTTATTCGTCTTATCAACGTAAAAGATTAAGTTATTAACGTAAAATTTAAATAAATAACTCAAACAATTATTATCGTTTCATGATAATTTTATATAAAATGATGATTATTCGTGTCACGTGAACGATTAGTATCATTATTAACTTTATTCGTGCACTTTTCATTCATTGCACTCATTTGGGACAAAGGGAGTGCTCCCCTTCATCTCATAAGAATTAGCATTTAACATCCCATATAACTTAAAACGTTTTAAAAAATTTTAGATATTCTTATTTGATATCATATCATCTCCACTATCATCATTATTTATTTTTCATTATTCACTCACATTCTACTTTAATTTCTCTTGTCTTTTTCTCTCACCCACTATAATTCAAACTACTCACAAAGTTGAAATAGAAAAAAACACCAAGTCAATAAGTTTTCTTAAATATCACACTACAAAAAAAAAAAAAAAAAAAAACTTTCAACGACTACAATATTTATCACAGTCGCTAATTTTGTTACAGAAACCCAAAAAGTAGTCACTAAAATAGATTTGCCACTGCAACATCCATATTTTATGGTGTATATTGCAAAATCCATATTGTCGTTAATTTACGACTGTAAAATCCATACCGTTGTTAATTGATGTATATCATAAATCAGACAGATTTTCCCAAAACTTTCCCGATCTGTAGCTAATTGGCTACGGAACTATAGCTAATTTGATATCGAACGACAGCTAATTCACTCTTGGTCTATAGCTCATTGGTTTTAAAGAATTAATAAATAACAAAAACAATGGAGACATAGATATAAAACCAAGTTGGTCAAATTGATTTTAAGGTGAACTTATAACGTGGAGGTCTTAGCTTCGAAAATGGCTGTAGCTAATCAACTCAATTTTTGTAATGTCAAGTCCGGTCAATTTTTTATAATTTATATGAGATAAATAAATATTATAATATTTAATAATAATAATTCGTATTTGAAAGAGTTTCAATCTATCATTGAGATGCAAAAAATGTCCCTCAAAATGTCATCGATTAAATTACTATACGATATGAACTACCTTACATGAATTTTTTTTAAAGAATAGTCATTTAATCATCCCATAGTATGGATTAAAATTTACATCAATAAAAATAAAATACGAATAATCAAACTTGTTACTTATTTCGTTCTAATATACATATAATATTTTTTTATTTGATTTAATGTTTGAAAATACTCTTATAATTGTTAATTGATTAATACTACATTAATCTTTTTTATCGTTTTTGTTATAGGAGTGTGTCAATTTACTTATAAACTTTTTTTTAACAATTTTTTAAAAATTAAATCAATTATATTATGTTATAATATATCCACTCTCTTTTTTTTCATTGATATAATAAATCATACTACCTCTAAAAAAATATTTTTTTATGAAATTTTATAAAAACTAAATACATATATAAAATTCTATATAAATTGAAACGAATAAAATAAATGATAAAATAAATAATGTGACAGTAAATAAACACACGTTTTTTTTTTTTGGGTTAATGATAATCCATAACGTTAACCATAAAGCATAGTTTATCATTGGCCACATCAAATGTGACTGTAATTTTGTTCTCTCTCCGCTCTCCTTGTCCCACGTATCGCATGACCCCCGACAACCTGAAACTTCACTGCCCAAAATATTTCTAGGGTTCCGTCGTCTCGATCCACCCAGCAAAAACCCAATTCCACCAAATCAATTAGCAACTCGCCGATTCACATCCCCGCCGGCGATCCATTTTTCTCTCCAAGGCATTTTCTCTCTTCAATTTTTGCGACTCGTTTTAGCTTCCTTTTATTTCCCCAATTCAATTTGGATTCGATTTCATTTTGTTTTTTAATGATATATATGCATGCTGGTATCATTTGGCAGAGTGACTTTGAGGCGTGATTTGCGTCGGTTGGTGTTCCATTGTGATTTTGTGATTCGTTGAATTGTTTTTGTCATGTGATGAGATTCAAGCAATGCTGTGATTTGTGGGTCTTGCATGACAAGCTTGAGGGTTTTGCGATTTGCGATTTTCTCGCTTTGGTATGAGATCAAATTTGACGATTTAGGGTTTTGTGATTTGTGGTAGTACGACAAGATATGAGAGCAAATGTGACAATGGTCCTGCTATCCCATGGTGTTTGGCAGTTAATGTTGTCATGTAGATTGGGCAGTGTATCAGCCTGGGTGCGGTTAGAGGTCACGAGTTCGAATCTTGCTATCCATTTATACTTATGTATGTGGCGCTTGGTATTGCCATACGGTTTAGCCAGTGGATTGTTCATTGTTTTGACGTGTTGAGATATAAAATGTGTGGCCTTTCTATAATGAAAACTCGAACTGGTTGATCAACATTTCATGTGAAGCAGTGATTTTTGCAGAGAATCAAGCATGTCTTGTGGTGAAGACTAAATAATTTTCCTGCTTATAAGTGCTTCAGAGAGCCAATATTATGGTTGGAAAGAGAGGAACCGTATGATTTTTTCAAGAGCAGTGTTGTAGACGGAGGATATATTGACAGTCACAAATTTTGGGTTCAAAATTCTGATGCATATTGAAGTTCTAGTTTGTTGATGCCAGAACCATCTCATGCTATTGTAATTGGCGGGGCTTCCTGGTTTGAATATGTCCTGTTTTGTTTATAAAATCTGGTTTCTTTTGATCATGTAAAGAAGGAAAAGGGTAAGTAGAGTACAGGCTGAAGGAGGCCTTACATGATTTTAGTTCAGTTTTTGAACCTTCGAGACCGGAGGTACATCAAAGAATATTTGTGAATTGATTTTGGATAATAATATGCTTATTTCAATTCTGGTGAGGGGTGCATGGACTTTATTTTGCCTTTGTTTAGGTTCAACGGTAAAATGACTTCTTGAGAGTATAATAATTGAAAGTGGATTGTCGGTTTTAATATTCTTTCAAACTTCTCTTGCAGATGTCTTTGTATATTGGCAATTTACCTTTTGGCATTCACAGAGATGACATTGAAAGAGTTTTCATAAGGTTTGGCCGGTGCACTGTGCGACTACATGATGGATATGCATTTGCTGTGTATGACTTTCGACCCAATGCTGAGAAGGCTGTGAGAGCGCTAAAGGGGAGAAGGGTATTTGGTGCACCAATATCTCTTTTCTGGTCAAACCAGCAGCCTAAGACTTACCAAAGATTTGCAAGAGGAGGCAGACAGTTTGAGATGCTCCGTAGAAGGAACTTCAACAGAGTGGGTGATATAGAGTATCGGAGACGTGGTTTGGAAAGTCATCAAAATTCTAGAATGAGTTACCCAAAACAAGACAATGATGCAGTGAGGCTTAAGTCACCTGACATGAATGATGAACGTGAGAGCTTCAAACAAAGTAACGAAGGGCACCATGATCAAGGTGACGAGTTACTGGACATAAGTGGTAGCGTGAACCCAAATCAGGTGGATGGCAATAGGTGGGGTGATCTTGTTGACACTTTTTCAAACGAGACACAGGGGGAGAATGGAGGCGTGTTTGACCGATATGAACCTGACCTTGGACATGAAATAAGAGGGGAAAATGAAACCCAGCAAACACCACACTCCAACCATTATAGAAGCGAAGTTTCTGTGGACAGGACTGAGATGGAGCAAGCAGATGATGCGGCTAGGGACCATCAACTGAAACATTCTCCTAAGAGGAGGAAACCATATCGCTCAAAGCATCAAGGTGACGATGAGCGCAATTCTGACAAAGAAGGGGATGAGCTGGGCATGCGAAACTCCAGACCCCGGCCTAGGCTTTCATCAAAGAGGCATTCTGCAGCCGATAGACAACGGGAATCCCACAAGAGAGCTTCCATTTCAGCAAAACGTGAAAGGCTGAGGAGCAGAAATTCTATAATGGAAAAGGAACCGCATAGAGACAAGAAGAAGGGGTCTGGAGGAAACCGGCGTCTGGAAAGGGAAATGGACACTTCCGGTGGAAATCATAGTAAGAAGGCAAGAAGGTCTCTGTATTCTGTGCACAGAGCACGTCGATCGCACTCTCCTTCTAGATCGTCAGATTCCATGGCTGGTTCTGGTTCCCATTCCTTATCAAGGTCATTGTCTCCTCTATCACAATCATCGTTGTTTAGCTCCAGGCCAAAGCACAAGTCACGAAGATCAAGATCAGTAAGTGCAAACTCAAGATCCAAGTCTAGCTCTAGCTCTCATACTTCTTTGTCATTGTCTGTATCTCTTGGTTGGCCTTTGCCTTCTCCCCCAAACAAGGGGGAGGCGGATATAGCTGCTTCACTTGATAGTGCCAAAAGTCCAGTCCCCCAGGAAACATTGAACCCAGATAAGCAGGATGTCCACGGGATTTCTACGGTGAGTCCCATGTTGAATGAAGTCATGGATGAAGGTGGCATCACAGTTGATGAAACATGGAACAGTACGATGAATCGTGCTATCCTTGGGGCATCATCTGAAATAAAGCATATCTCTTCCTCTGCCTCCGAAAATGAGTTCCGTGTTCCCAAGGAGACAATGATTCATGAGAAGCAACAACTCAGCAATGTTCCTTCAATCCGCTTTTTGCCAAATGCCTATACAGATGATGCTGGTCTAGGAAACAATGAAGTGGGAGATGGTGATATGAACCATGTTTCATCCTCAATTTCATGGGAAATCAAAACCCCCTCTTTGCCTCCATTAGAAATGGATAAAATCTCAGAAACTAATGGGAGGTCTGAATCTGAAGCGCCAACTGCATCTTGTGTTCGAAATCTGGACTTGTCGCCAGATGAATTGCGTCGAGTTCTGCAGCATTATGGGTTAAAGTATCCTGAAGAATGCGAACCACCTGCAACGGCGAGGGATTACTTTGGTGCTTGCCGGTTGTGGCCACGGCAGATTGTTTATTACAGGAAGCTGAAGAAAGGTCCTATATCTGTCGAAAACTATGCCAAGAGAGTTTCTCAGAACAAAGAGTTCAGTATTGTCGATAAATACATTAGAAGTAGCAGTGGATGGGGACAATTAACTCGAGACCAGCTTTGAGACATCCTTCTTATCTTAACCAGGAGACATTCATTCACTGTACTCGAGCTTGCTGGTTCTATTTTGATGTCCAGTTCAGACAGGTAAACCTCTACATCTATCTATTGCACTTCCATCTGCAATTGAACATGGTCTTATATGTGGTGCCATGTCGCTTACTAGTACTTGATGTTAAAAAGGCATGTGAATATAGGTATCACCTGCCCACCATTTTGTTGAGATGTCGACGTGGGTGAGAACCGCGGGGAGAGTTGTGATTCGAATAGGAACCCGGCAGCGGCTGTTGCTGCTCCTCGTTTTATGATATAAGGTGATATAAGTTATTAACCGTGTTATGGTACAAGTACAAGAAGGAAAGCTTTGGTCATGTGAGGTTTGCCATATGCGAAGGTGTGAAGTCGTCTTTGTTCTTCTTCCGTTGATTTGGTATCTGTGGAATAAGGGGAGGTTCATGTTCTCTATGTCAAAAGATTGCCATGTTAAAGGGACTAGACCTTGTAAAGGAGAAGTACATCGCTTCAGGGTTTTATATTTTCTACTCCCTTTGTCGTCCCAAAATAAATATATTTGTTTTTTTAATCTCCCGTACTAATTATCCTATTTGAAAATTATTTTCTTCAAAAATATCAAAATCTTTTGATTTTTTATCTTATATCATATCAACTATCTTATTATCATTTATCCTCTTTTTTTTCTCTCTCTCACAAAGCTTCAAGGACATAAAAATCTTTACATAAAAAATTCAATAAACACCTAAAATCCAATATGGATTAATTTATTGTATTTATTCTTGGACGAAGGGATTATAGAGAGAGAAGTTGTTTAATTTAATCACATGATTAAAGAAAATGATAATTTATCATTGAGTTAATTAAAAATAACAAAACAGAACAGAAAAAGAATACAAAAGAGAGAGGTTATAGTGGTTGAAATTCAACTCGTAGCTATCACTTGAACGGGAATGCTAATCTCTAGCAACAATTATTCTCAGCTGCTTCCCTCCTGCATTTATGATGAACTAATCAATTTATTGACCTCTCACGATCTAAACCTAATTGGTTAGTTATCTATTGACCATATCAGATTTTGAAATGACAAGAAAGTACGTGGAGAAATCAAATGGCAAGAATGAAAAAATAGGCAAGTACTTGTAGCCTTTGTTTCATCATTCAATCCAAAATCTGGATTCTAAATTAATGTTTATTGAAAAAGATACTATAGTAAGTTCGTAAAGTGAATACAAGTACTAGGTTGCAAAGCTGTGCTGAACTTAGGTGTGTGCATCCATTTCATAAGTTTTTAGGTCTTCACTGTCTTAAATTCGGTCTTGGACGAGACACTATAGCTAGTGTCGTGCAAGAAGTCGACTAACACCGTACTCTTGCAATTAGGACACTTAGCGTCTTTCTCGGACAACATAACATACATCAAGCACCTCGGACATCCTGCAAGGATCATGGAAGTCACCTCAGGGTTGTTCTCATCCCTAGTCTCGATATCTTCTTCGCGCGTCAAACATGAGCTCGGAGGCGACAATGATGCTGGTCGGATCGAGTTCCTCGCCTTTCGATGCGGTGACAAGTTCAGGTTTAAGTCGAGCTTCGAGTTTGAGTCCTTTTCACTCCTCCCAACGGGCTCCTCTTCGCTCTCCTCCCCCGTGTTCCTGTGTACATTAAGTAAAAGTTGTAATTTAGGTGTGGCAATGAGATACTCCCTCTCATCGGAAATGAATTCCGAAGATTTGTTTGGAATGATAATTAAGAAATATGTTGATTTTGTGAATATTTCATTGTGTGTATGAAGAGGAAAGTATGAGTGGTTAGAGAGATAAAAATTAATGATAAAGATGATGATATGATATAAACTAGAAGTATTTTAGATTTTTGAAGTTTTAAAGATTCTTTTTAACGGAAACGTCGTATTTCATTTGGGATGGAGGGAGTAATAATTTAAAATTACAGTTTAATTAGACGGATTGAAAAATGATATACACGTATAGCATAATCGCATAATCTAGTAACTTCATATTGACAAAGGTACCTCGATATGCAAAAAATGTTGGGGAGGTTCGTGAAGGACGATTTTGGTGTTGAAGAGGTTGAGAGTAATGGATGAAGGATGCCGCTGGTGTCACTGCCCAAAGTGGTGGCTCTGTTAGGAAGAAGGGAGGGATGATCTTGAAGATCAAGGGTCATCATGTAAGCTATAGTGAAAGATCGATCTACTATAAAATTATGTGAGAGAAGAGATGGGAAGAAAGAATGACTAAATGAAATGGAAGAGAATTGAGCATTGATAGTACAATGAAAAAAAAAGGTGTTTATATTGTTATGCATGCATATGCATATGCGCACTGGAAGAAAAGAATACAGGAAGATAGAAAGAGAAAGGAGGATAAAACGGGACATCACAAAAGTTCGGATTTTTCCAAGAGCTTTTAATGGCCAGAATTGAAGTCTTATAGGTTAGGCTGGTTTGATATTTGATTTCATTTACATGAAGAACGGTTGAACTCTAGTGAGGTAGCGTTTTTTTATTTGGATTTTAACTTTCTATTGAAAGTGAAAATTCTTTTATTTTATTTTTTTGAAAGTCTATTGAAAATGAAGTTTGATCGCGTTGCATCACAATTTTTAATCTATCATTGAAATTGTGATACTAAAATTAATTTTATTGATGGAGAGGACGGTAAAGGTAGGCAAATTTTGATGTGATATAATGTCACTAGGATTTAGTCCGAACAAGAGTTGAATTTGCGCTTGTGCTTCGATTGAGTGAGTCGTACTTACCCAAGAGTTATGCCGAATTTATAGTACGTATGTTTAACGGGTCTGTTTAATATCGTTATTATTTTTAGTTTTTCTTTTTATTTCATTAATTTATGAAATAAAAATATTTGATGTTGATTTCTATTTCTTAAATGGATTAAACAGAAATTAAAAAATAAATGATTTTTTTAATTTCTTTTTCATCTAAATGTAACATTCAAGATTAACTTAAAAAAAGAAAAAATAACATTTCGACATCCCAATTATTATATTTTGACACATGAACACCTCAAGCTTTAAAAATAAAAATAGATATTTAAACCCTTTCTGACCAGAGGGCTAAATGCAATAAATTGATAAAATCGCTCATTCTCACGGAATATGCCGCAAGAGATTCTCAAATCCTACTTCTAGCACTTGACCCAATTTCCGTTTCCCTCGGTAATTTGTGAGCATTATATCAATATAGATACCGTCTCCGCCTCATATCAGTGGTTTTTTTTAAAAGATCATTTCAAAATAAATATTTTATTTTATTTTTAATAATCTTTTAATATAAAAAATAAAAAATTAATTAAATATTTACAATACATCCACTTACTCCTCTGTTATAGTAAATTCCACTATCATCGAAAAAACATTATTTTTTCATCAAGATCCATCCGAATTCAACATACGTATAAATTCTCATATCGGATTAACATGTACTCCTTCTGTCTCAAATGTATTGTCAACACAACAGTAAAAATGGATGTTCCAAATGAATCAAGATGTTTTCTTAATTTAACAAGATTTTAATATTAAAATATTAATATTATTCATATTTTATATCATATCATCTATATCATCATTATTTTCTCTCTCTATCCATTCATATATCTAACCCTTTTTATTTTTTTCTCACACTATCCATCAACAATTCACCTAATTATTCTCACAAAATCACAAAAGATATTTAAGTAAATTGACACAAAGTGAATTAATTTTTTAATACTTATGTTAAATTAATATTTTGTAATTTATTTTGAATGAAGAAAATAATAATTAATATGGACCGAAAAAAATATGGTATAAGACAATGTCTTGGGGGTCCGTTTTAGACATTGCTGACACAATCATGAGTTCTATCACGCAAACCCCCGAATTGAGCTAGTGTTTTATTAGTATTCTCTCGTATCTAAAATATAAATAATAATTTAATTTAATCTGATATGTGTTTTTATGTGTGTATTGAATTTTTATGAAATTTGATAAAGAAAGAATATTTTTGTGAGAAAAGATAATAAGTATACTGAAATATATGATGATTATTTTATTATTTTTTATGCAAAAATGTTAATAAATATAATATATTACATATATTCTGAGACGATACAAATAAACAAATATTATATATATTATGAAACAGATAGAATAATTGTTTTCATATAATAACTGTTTGGATTATCATTGATATCTGAATTCGACTGAAGTATCGATCTCTATACTCAGATGTCTTTCGTTTTATCATTATGATAACCATTCATGAGTTATAAAGACGTGGATCATCCCAACCGTTTATCACAAGGAAAATATGCATGCGAATTTAATGGTGTGATGTGTATTTTTTGACTTAATGGCTTGAAAAATCATCGGCTGCATTAATGTTTTCATATCAAAGAAGTTTTTATGTCAACGATAGCAGCCAATTGCTAGCCATTGTTGACGCGTTTAACCTGACACTGACCATAATGCTTTACTCGAACTATAGTCGATGTTAATCATTAAAATAAATTTGGGCGTGGAGAATTTATATGATAACACATGTCTATCTTAAATGCCTGTAAATATATACTTTTTTCAACTTATTTCCCTTCTAATCCAACCAAAGATTTTAATTCTCTATGAATACACTTTTAAATAGTAAAAACGCACTCTTCTTCCCAAAATAACGTTATCTTAAATAAGTAAATAGCACATTCTAAAACCCCAAACTCCTCCCTCGTAACCACCCTCACAGTCGCACTCTTCCCAAAATAACTTTATCTCAAATAAGTAAATAACACATCCCAAAACCATGAAGTCCTCCCTCGTAACCACACCCACCCTCCCAGCCACCACTCTTATTCCACTCAAACCACCACCGTCTGTGTTCACCCTCCGATTGCCTCAACCATAGTTGGGGGAGTTATCACGAACCGTTTATCTGGCTTAAAACTGACCGCACAGATCAACATCATTGTTTTCAGCGTGTTTTGTTCTCACTCGCACACATCATGAGAAAACTTCCCAAAAGATCATCTATCTCAACATTACTCCATATTAAACACGTTTAATTACGGAGTTTTAAGATGATGGATTACCGAAAAAAAGATACACTTTGTTTACATATATACTATTATCAAACCATTTAAACTTTTTCTTCGGGTATTACATATATTCTTGCAAACAATCAATCCGACGATACACATGTCGTTGTCCAATTTTTTCATCAGTCGAAAATCCCGACCGCTACTCTCATCGTCAGAGGAAGACGATGACGCTGCGACAATTATCTAAAGTGGATTATTATAACGTGACATCACTGTCGCTACAGACAGAAATTTATAGCAAGAAAAAATAGTAATAGAGTTTACATAAGAGAACACAAGAGGGAGCAATTCTAAACTTTCAGTTCACAAACCCAAACTATGGATGTGAAACGTTCAGTACAAATTATTTTACAACCCTAAAATTATAATCAAGTAGACACAGAATACAACAATCAATTATTATAATCATGAATAATTTGACATTAAGGTCTAAAATACCGCCACACATTCAAATAACACATACTATGCAAAGAGTATCTTTTAGGCGTAGCTATTTAGAGGCCTCGTCATCTTCATCTGAAATTAATAAGGACAAAGAAAACCAAACAGGCGAAAAAAAAACAATGAGCAAGAGATTCACTTAGTAAATCCCTGGTACTGTCATGGGTGAGACGTCACATGTTATAATCTTGGCATCTGTTATAGCACATTACGTCTGACAGTATATTAAAATTCTTTTTAGTTTATTATTATCAAACCTCGATCATTCTATCATTCTTTTACTTTGATCATTCCTTTTACAACCCCATAATGATTTATCCCGTCATGCTTTCGTAATAGTATTATTTGCTATCACTGCAGCACATGTTACAATGATATTGACACCTTTAGACCACTGAGTCAAAGAAGGGGTGTTCGTCCCTTATCTGATACGACCACAAGTTCACAAAAAGGATCTCCGTCCCTTATCCAATACGGTCATCAATTTATCAGAATGGGTATCCGTCCCTAATCCTGTACATATGGACCCCACCAAATTCATCTTTAAGAGCGATATAACCATCCCATGAATCTCGATTTCTTTGAGATTTTAAATTATATATTTTAATTCTCATCATTCTTATATCCATAATTATGATTAGTCTCTTATATGAGATATTTCATTTACTACGGGACATGCTCATCTCTAGTTTATCTCTAGTTTAGATTCATCACTTAAATCATTATTTTTCTGACCAGTTTCTTTGATTTGATGACCATCAAAATAGACATGTAATATAAAAAATGTTAATTTTACACATATGATTTACTCTTCATACAAACTGTTATTTCACCAAGTGATATAATGATTAACATTCATGTAATAATCAATGTTATTTTAGTGACTATTTGGTGATTTTTGAAGATAAATCAAAATTTATCTGATAAAACTAGTTAATCTTAACATTGGTGTTTCTAAGATTAATGTGGGTAGATGAAAGGTCTTGCAAGACGAAAAACTGAAAAAAAAAAAAAAAAACTCTCTCTCATCGGAACCGGCTCGTCTCATCTCGATTCCGGCGTGAGATCCGATCGAATCTCATCAACGATCCAATGGATCGACATTTCCCGGCGCAGTCACCGCTTCGCTTTCTCCGCCTCACGTTTCCAATCGGTGAGTAGTCTACTCTTCTCGCTTCACCTCAGATCTGTTGAATATTCGCCCTGTTTGTGTGTGAACCTGTGGTGCTCGTTGGTTCGATTTGATGAATACTGACTCGCGTTCATGTCAACTTTTGAAATGATTTCAAAAGTTGACATGAACTTTTGAAATCATGAACTTTTCAAAATTTTGCTCGTGGGTGATTTCAATTCTTTCTACTGCTTGTGCTATCGAGTCGAGAGGTGCGATTTCGCTCAATTTATGTTTCTCGAGACAAAAGTTAGGGTTTTTGGGTTCGAATTCGTGTTTTGGATCGGACATGTTTGGGAACAGAGCTAAACTCGTTGTTGACTGATGTTGTATCAATTAAAACTTATGATCAAGACATTGTTCATACATAAAAGTAATTGATTCATTAGTCAAACACGCCCCATAGAATTTGGAGAGACCGCATTTGTTTGGGAACAACGATAATCTTGTTGACGGATTCGTTAAGAAATGAGCTTAGGAAGAAGACATCCTTGATAAGAACAATTGATTCATAAATCAAACTCCATCATCCGACGACATAAATTTTGACTTTGATGCCAAATTCCTAACCAATGCGACCCAGCGGTTATCTGCTTGTCTGGGTTGGCGAGTAGATAAGCAAACCTTATGTTAAAGAGCTTGGCGAAAGTTACAAGATGTATCTATGACAGGAGTTTCACAAGTGTATTGTAAAACAATGAATTTATAAGTACACTGATACATATTTGGCATGACAGGAGTTTCACTTAATAACTACTGTAAACTACCATATCGTAAGGAGTACGCTTAAGACAACGCGTTGCAATTTATTTATAACAAACGACATTTGTTGGAATCACAGTTCCAACCAATGATAGATCAATCATTTTAATCTTGAACTGTGCTATTTCCCCTGATGGCTTGAACGCTGTTGCAAAGCTATGTTGATGAACGAAGGATTGACGATGCTGAACCCGCCATCAACCAGTAGATTAGCTCCGCTCACGTAACTAGCCTCGTCGCTGGCCAAATACAACGCAGCCTTTGCCACATCGTCGGATTTCAGGGTTGCTCCCTTCAAGTTCGAAGTCGCGATCAGCAATCCGTCCATTTGAGCCCTAACCTTGGCATCATCAGGGATAAACCCTTTCGCTATGTTGGTGTCGGGTACACCAGAAGGTGAGACACAGTTCACGCGTATCCCGTGCATTCCTAGTTCTCCTGCTAAGTTCTTGGCTAACCCCACGAGCGCGTGCTTTGAAGCAGCGTAGGCATGGGTGGACAAGCCAGCGATGGAAGCAGCCGCACTTCCAGTGAATAGAATGCAACCTTTCTTCTTAGGAACCATAACGCGAGCAGCATGCTTGGCGCCCAGGAAACCTCCAAGTAGGTTAACACCTATGACACGGTCCAGGTCTGATTTCTGGGCTGTCAGTATGCTTCCTCGGGTATTGTCTATGACGCCCGCATTGTTGTACATTATGTCGAGTCCACCAAATGTTGCGATAGTGGTGTCAACCAGGTTGATAACTTGCTCTTCGTCGGAGACGTTGCAGTGGATGAAGATTGCACCTTCCCCGAGCTTATTAGCTAGGTCTTGGCCGAGGTCATCTTGAATGTCGGCTATGACGACCTTGGCGCCATGCTGGTGGAATAATTTCGCCGCACTTGCTCCTATCCCGCTTGCTGCTCCAGTGATGATCGCGACTTTGCCTTCGAGCCTGTGTCCAAATGTGGAATCCGCTAATTAAAACCTCTCAAGAATTTAACTTGGGTTGATTATTTAACATATTTAAACAACGTATTGCATACGATTGAATCAAGACAAATATCGAAGAGACAATAGAAGTGACTAAAGCATATGCACTTGTTTAATACCAACGTCAATGATTAAGATCTGACTTGCTAACTTTTTAATTATGATGTCATTATCTGTGATACAATTACAGAATTTTAATAGTGCACTTGTATTATTCCGTCCAATAAAAATCATAACAAATTAATTTGACATGTATGTCAATGTAAAATTAGATATGTGATCAAACGTAATTTTTTATAAATTTATCATTAAACATTAATGGTTAAGTAAGTTAAATATTTCAATGTAATATATGTTATGAGACGATTAGATTTGATTTAATATGAAAATAAGATTTATATTTATTTATATAAAATACCATAAAATAGGTATATATGGTAATACGGAGGAGTTATTTCATTCACTTTGCTAATCAGATTTGTTAATTTTCTTCGTCACAGAGTGACTTTTGGGCATATAAAATATTCAAAGTTGGCGCCTGGCGGCGTTGAGAAAGTATTCTTGCTTGCTAGTCTTTTTTCAACAACCTTTAAAGAAAAATGATGCAGAATATGCACAACAATAAGTTTGATTCACATCGTTATATGCATGAAAGAGGAGTCTTGAATGTGATCTCTTATATGTATGACTGATGGGATGATATCAACTGGTTCTCTCCAACTTATATGGAACCATGTGTCGTCCGTTGTTTGAGAAACGTTTACCCAAATTGGAATCTGGAAAATCTTATCAGACATATATATAGATTCTAGACTATTTTGTTTATAATTAGTTGGTTTTAAGTTGAAATCTAGAGATAACATCCAACAATCATGTACTAGAAAACTATTGTCAAGGGTACAAAACATTCATTTCTTGAACACGAAAGCCATATACTATTATCAAAACTTTAGATTATACGATTTCTAATGTTGCTGCCCCCCTCACAGGGTGGCTTTTTTTTTTTTTTTGGCTTTTGCCGCCCCCTTTAAGTTGTTTTTAAATCCATTGAAATAGGGACATATGGAAAATATAAGCTTCACTATAAGCATGAATGAATTCAAAACTATTTATAGAAATTATGATGAGTGAGTTGGACAAATTTTAGATCGATCAACAAAATGACATATCACGAACAACAAGAACATCAGTCACTCAGATAATGCCGTCATGGACAGATGACAACCGGATTTAAGATGACAAACAGAACAAACTTAATAGAACAAATATAAGATGAGAAGAAAGGAAATTGATAACATACCTCTTGCTGCTAGGCGCTGAAGTTGGTGAAATAATAGCAGCACTCATCTTTGTACTTGGTAGCTTTTTATTCTGTTTGCTTGTGCACCAGCAAAATGTTAGTGAGATTCTCCTATGATCTATGCTCAAATGGCCTTTTTATACGCAGATGGATACATAGTGGAGGTATTGATAAGCTAGTTCACCAACCATTTGTCATTTGAATAAGAGAGAAAAGAGACCGTACTAACTACAGTCAGATTACCTATAACCCCTCTCATATTTTTTTAAATAATTAAAATATTTTTCAATTTTTAAATTTTGAATTTTAAAAAATTTGATTATTATAAATTATTTTTATGAGAATTATAATCTATATTGATTGTAGTTGTTGCAGTCCCTAGTCCCCTAGGAATAATTGGTACTCTCATCGTAACATAAATGGAGCAACTGCCAACTATTGCTTCTAATACGGATATTATTATTTTTATTTAAAATATCTTAAAATATTTGTAATATTTTAATAAAATATTATTTTTTATGTAAAAAATGCAAATCAATTATTTAGTCATATGTCATCGACTATTTTCTTTAGCAGTTGTTATAATAATCTTCGCCATCATTATATAAATATAATTTTTTTTATCAAAATCCATTAAAAATCTATACATAAATTCTACACACATAATAAGGGATATTATTATCAAGGAAATATTTACAAAGGAAATTTGTGACTGATGTTAGCTGATTTTATATTATAAAAAAAGATTTCTATGAAGATTTTGAAATAGTGAATTTATCTGGAAAATTGAATGTTGTAAGGAATTTTTTTATGATGTAAAATTAATCAATCTGGTTGATTTAAAATCAGCCGCATAAACCCGTATTTACTATTATCAAAATAATATAATATTGACAAGATAATTTCAATAACCTTAGTGTCCTTGGTAATAATAAACAGGATAAAGTATTTATGTGCCTATCTAAATTATTTCGTGTGTGTGGATAGACCATTAGATTTGAGAATCAATGGATGAGATTAAAAATCAATTAGATTATTATCATGTGCCCTGCCCAGATTTTTTTAATGATAATTTTATTTTTTTATATGTTAAATAGTAAGGTTGTTAATGATTTTTTATATGTCTATGTATTAATTAAATTATATGTTTTTATTTTGATTGTGATTTTGTATATTTATATATTTTTGTTTTGATTATGTGATGTTTTGTTTTTATTAATGTTTTTTTGTATATATATATAATAGTTCTAATAAGATTCTTCATAATCTTTTTATATAAGAATACAATTGTCTATATTTTTTGTAGTAACGATCAGTATATTTTTTTATTATAAAGATTATACAGTTTTTTTAAATAAAATTTAACACTGAAAAAATTTAGGACCATTCAAAAAGATTGATGATATCCATATCTTGACGTGCTGGCGTTTTATCTCTTGACTTCTCAGAAAATGGTTTTGTTTTGTGTATTTATATATATAATAGATTTTATTATAAAGATTATAAGGTTTTTTTTAAATAAAATTTAACATTTGAAAAAAATTCAGGACCATTTAAAAAGATTGATTACATCGCATATCTTGACGTGCTAACGGTTAATCTCTTGACGTCCCAGAAAATGGTTTTGTTTTGTGTATTCATATATATAATAGATATTTATTATAAAGATTATAAGGTTTTTTTGTTTTTTTTAAATAAAATTTAATATTTAAAAAAATTTAGTATCATTAGAAAAGATTGATGACGTTTCATATCTTGAGGTTGTATAATTTGGCATCCCAACTTTTTATGTTTCACAAAATGATTTTGTGTATTTATACTGATAATAAATTTCTCTTCCTTCAATTAATACAAAAATAATTTTTTAATTTTAATCATTGATTTGAAAATTCAATGTTTTAGCAATAAATATGATTAGTTTTATCCTGATAAATATCGTTTTGTCAATCTCAATTGCATATATAATATCTTCCCATCACAGTTGCTATACGTACTGTTACCCCTTCCACCCGTCATGTTGGTTCTGCCCAATATTAATTTGAACTTTATATTTTAATGTAAAAAGTTTATTGAAAAGGGTAATATTAATAACTAAATTGAGACTCTTAATTAAATAAATATCATGAATATATTGGGAAGGAGAAAGCAACCGTGATAAACAATTCACTGTTACAAATCATGTGAAGAAGCCAGACAAATAATCGATGTTAAATAGTGGAGTAGTTTTTATGTACGGTGCCAATAGTTAAGTTTTCATATATCGTGATGATTCACCATGATGTGCTTTGTACTTTTGATTATGGAGTTGACTTTTGTTCAAAAATGACGTATATCCCCCTGTTCTATACTCCAATTCGTTACGATGTGTTTGTCGCTAAACCAAAATAATATTTTTTCCGTTTTAAATAAATTATGATATATTATTAAATTTGAATGTTTTATATAAATTACGATATTTTTTTAAATTAATAAGTTTTTTTCAAAAATTTTAAAATATTTTTATTTTATATTAAATTATTTTTTTCATCATTATTTTTTCACTTTTCATCCATTCATAATTTTATCTTTATTTTTTTTATTCACTCATAATTATTACTATTCATCTATTTTCTACTCTTTATATAAATGAGAAAATTTTGATAATTTTTTTTAAAAATTAATCCATTTTTTAATAATAATGACAAGTCATCGTAATTTACGTTCGTGGGACGACGAAGAAACTGGTACTTGGTTCATTAAAAAAGTAGTAGTACTTGATACTTCGTATCATTCCGTAATTGATGATCATAAATGTTGTAAACTCAAAAACCTTTATCTCGCGCTTTATCCATTGTTATCTGAACTTTCACTGTTGATTGTTTATATTGTAAAACTTTTAATTGTTGATTTTAGGATACAGCTATAATTAGGTGAAGTATCTTACTGTTTTATTGTGTTGTGCAACCAGATACATGAAATGGAACGAATAATTTTTTTTTTGGTACAACGAATAAATTTTTTTACGACTAGAATGATGTACTTGGCTGGACGAAGACATAGCAACTGTTTATGTTTTGATAGTTTGAAAACAAATGCTTATGTATGTTTTTATGAAATTAAAAATACGCATGTGTGAATACTCTAATGTTTTACTTGTACCATCTTTGACTTAGAAAACTTCAAAACATGGAAATTGAAGATCAATATAGTCAGCAGAATGCAACTTAACTCAAGGTGCACACACCGTGTATTGTGGATCTTGAACGAGCATATCATGATGTTAATGTGTTTGAATCATAGATACACTATTTCCATAGTATTGAAAAATTCTACTAATGTTTGTTGTTGTTGTTTGTTTTTAAAAATGAACTTATTTCCAATACAGTTTTTTTAAGGTTTTTTTTCATTGGTGCTTTATCAATTGTTGACTTCCCAAAGTGCCTTGCCAGCGGTTTCTTTCATCCTTTTACATTAAACTCATCATTATCATCAAAAATCATAATATATTAATCAAAATATATTAAATTCAATATACGTATAAAAAGTCAATTCGAATCAAACCGTTACAAGATGGACGAAAGGAAGATCTCATTTGTTTGTTTCTAAAAAATGTGATAGATTATCGGGATTATTATTGTTTTTTCTGTTCTTAAAAATGAACATCTTTCAAATACAAAGTTTTTCTTTGAAGGTTTTGTTTCATTGTACAAGAAGGTTTTGTTTAAATACATTTTTTTTATACAAAGATTTTGATACTGAAGAATGGATTCCCATACTTACGTCACGTTGTCTCACCTAACGTATTTATTTTTCAATGGTTTTATTAATCTTCACCGAAACTATATACGTGGTATGGGGAGGAGAATAATATACTTTCAATCTAAACATGTATGAATATTTGACTAAATTAATGCTGATTCGAAGATGCCTTATCAATTGTTGACTTGCCAAAGTGCCTTGCCAGCGGTTTCCTGTTTCTTTGAGGAGGCCTTTGGGTTTGCAACGATGATGAGAGAATGAAACAAATGAAAAATATACTGAGCAAAAAGAGAAAGTTGAAGAGAGCAGAATTTATAAGTAGAATTCACACACTATTTTCACTTTTTTGGGTCCAGAAACACGTTTTTTTAATGGCTTTGCAAATAATCTGTTATTTGCAGGATTATTTTAAAAAGGAATATTGCAATTTTGCCACGTGAGATAAAATTTCTTGAAGTTTATACTTGGATGGACATCTTTTATAATCGCTTGCAGTTTAGTGTGAACATTACAAATAGTTCTGTGCAAAGCAGTCATGATTTCAGGTTATGTCATAAGTTTTATGCTTCTATTTATTGATTTTGGTTTGGCGTGTGAATTGATGACTTAGGTAACATCTAGATAATTGGATTCTCAATTCAATAATTAAAATTTTTAATTTATTTTTGTATTAAATGAAATAAGAAATAAATATTTTAATCTTATTCATTCACTTCGAGATGTAACAATCCATTTAGTTAATTTTTTTTAAAACAGTTAATTTTATAAACGACTAAATTAACACAAAGCTCTTTTTTTCTTTTTACGATTTTAAACATCAATATATATCAGCACTCACATTCCGACGTTGGAGTAATTTTTTCCCCTAATCCCTCTAATTTCCGTCAAAATTTCATCCCAAAACTTCCCTTGAATCGCAATCTCATCCTCTTCCTCACATACCAGAACTCTCTGCCGCAGATCTTCAACTACATTCAAAGACGATTTCAACGTCATCAATCCCCATTCGTCGAGAATCAAATTGAATCCGATTAGAGAGAAAAAGAGAAGTTCTAGGGAGAGAGAAGACAAATTGAAAATTGTATTGAATGAATGAGGTTTTACAACAAACTTCAACTATTTACACTAATACATGTGAAATGGCTAATCTACCCTTAACTTTTCAAATAAATACAAAACCTATCCCGAATATAGATAACCCGCAAAAATAGATACAAACACACATCTCTAACCTATACAAATACATAAACCAATCGAACAGACATATCCATCTCTTACATCATCCCCCCCT
>LIEC01006294.1:0-42284 GCA_001925005.1 Drosera capensis
AGAGCAGATTGATTGTTTGCATCTAATGCTGGATCGCAGTTCTGGATGGGAAAAGTCGGGGTGCAACCAAGCACCTCATTATCGGAATCCACCCAGATGTAGCCAGATGGGCATGAGCACTCTGGCCTCCCATCTGTGGCTCCTAATTGGCACACACTATTGAACCCACAAATCCCACCGCCAACTGCTAGTGACCCGGCGTTGGTGCAAATATTAGATGGTTCAAAGGACAGGATTGACCATGCTTTTGGCCATCTCCCAGCAATGGAACTGGATGATCTGGGGTACACATATTTTCGAAGCACTCCATCGTAGTCGAGTGTTACTCTCTGGTAGAAGTCCTCCGAGGAAGAGTTACCAGAGAAGATTTGGCTCAGTATAGTTCCGTTTTCCGCCACCAGATATACCACGCCAGACTCGTTGAACTCGACCCTATAACCGCTTCCTACAGTGTTTGAGGCCCAATACGCACCGTTTCTATTACCTATGATGTTCACTGTATAGAGCACGAGGTTCCCATCGTCCTGCATCGCCAACAGGAACCTCCCGCTCGAGTAATTCGATTCCGAGTAGCTGGCTATGATGGTGTCCCCTTGGTCTAGGTTTTGTGTAGGGAGTAATGTGTCAGTTGGCGAATGGAAGCTCTGCCACACCGTGAGGCCTGTGGTGTTGGCCAGGACGAGGTTTCCAGTATCGAGCATGGCTGCATATGCTACTCCTGCAGCATCCGGACCCCATATAGTGTTCCCAGCTGGATCATTTAGCACAAAGACTCCACCAGTTGTGAGTTCCAGCTTTGATCCGCTTTCAGCTGTTTGATTGCTATTTGCCGACCACAATATGGTCTTCTCCGGTATCTTGTTGAACCATATGGCTAGTAAGAAGTCCCCGGCAGCACCAACGGGCTGGAAACCAAAGGCAAAGTCGCCGGAAGGCGATGCCCATGAAGAGTTATCACCGGCGGTGAGAGACGAGCCCAGGGTAATGTTTGCTTGAGTCTTGGCAGTAACCAAAACTGGTACAACGATCAACAAACAGAAACAAAAATATATCAGCAAATCCATGCTAAGAGGATGACCAGCATGACTATAAAGGGATTCGCTAGGACATATATGAATGCAATTTGAGTGACATTGTTTCGTGATGAAAAGCGCGTTGATTACTCAACTGTGCATGGCATCATATCATGAGAAAATTTATGGCAGAGCACGAGTTAAGTCTTGTTGACATTTGCAAAAATCAACTTATGCTAAGCCACAAGATTCAAGAGCAAGAAGACTTTGAAAAGTAAAAGTCTTCTCCTGGACCACCCGATGGACGCGGCATGAATTTTCTCCTGCTTCTGTTAAAATCCAAATAATGTTCATGGATTTTATATCCTAAAGTTATTTACCCTTTAAAATAAATCTTTATATTTGGCATCAACAACTGGTTCGATAAACACACTTTGTAAAAAATCAAAGCTAAGATGAAATCATAGAGCATGTCTGAGTGGTGAGTAGATTTCAAAAGTTGCTTCCCCTTATTGGGTAAGATTTGTCATAATCTAACAGGAGTAAATGAAAAATCAACAGTCAAATGCAAGACTAAACTAGTCGAATGTCCGAGGTGTACTGGAATTTTCCTACAAGGGGGACGAAAGATATGGCGTTCCTAAAAAAACTTTAGTCTTTTACCCCTTTTGAATTGACACGGAAATTTTGATACCAGACTACGTGACTCACTAATTCAACATTAGAGCCACGAGAATCTAAGTGTCGAATGTCCGAGGTGTACTGGAACTTTCCTGGAAAGGGGACAAAAGATGTGGCGTTCCTCAAAAAACTGTAGTCTTTACCCCTTTTGAATTGACACCGAAACTTTGATACCAAACTACGTGACTGACTAATTCAACATTAGAGCCTCGAGAATCTAAGTGTTGAAAGCTCCATTATGCTCACACTTTGTACTGCTACGCCTACGATTGAATTCTTATTTGATAAAACATCAGATCAATCAATAAGAACATAAGTGGACATACTAATATACTCCCCATGATATTTCAAAAATTCAGCTTTCTTCCTGAAACACTCATCTAGACATGTTTTCTATTTTCAAAAGCCAAAGACTGGTTTGGCGCATTACCAAGTAACCCTAAAAGATGATAGCACAAGGACTTGAGACACCAAACATATGCTATTCGACAAGTCACTCAAAGTCAAAACACCATAACAAAGGAGCATTTAGACTTGAAGGAAATCAATATTCAACTATCTGGAATTGTCACAGTGCAGAAATGACGAAAAGAAGGAAGGGGAAAAAAAAGAAAGATCACCGGATTTTGACAAATATTTCCATGCATAATGTGTTATTTCTATTCAGCCCCTTGGAATAGGCAGAAGTCCACTAGACCTAACCACGGCTTACAAAATGGCTAACTCATCCATCTGCCAGAAGCAAGCAGGAGAGCTATCACCACAAATGGAAAAAATAACAGGGCCAAATCAGACACTTACATCAGAGACGAAAGAAAATTCCGATGGTATTCATGTGACCGAAGGATAGATATAAGTTTTTGGCCATTTGACGATTTGCTTCATTCGCATCAAGTGCGCCAAGAACCATTCTGCAATGCCATCATTCTGGCATCAACAAGCAACCTGCTGCAGGAAACAGAAAATTCCCACAAGAGAAAGAGGGGGCAAAATGAAGGCAGCTTCTTCATCAGTCATTCAATCAATAACGCCAGATGCACAGGCCAGACTGCATTCGCAATGGAAGTCACCAAATGGAATAGTTTATGCTAATAATACCCATCGAGGGTCATCTTCTCACCTAAACGTCAGGCTTATCCAATGTAGTTATACTGAAACCAAATTGTCTCGCAAAACAAGATACCAACTGCTCATGAATCACTTCATCGTCAGGAAGCTCAGAATTCGACTCCCTTCTCAAGGATGTAACTTCTTTGTCAGATATTCCACACGGAACAATGTGCTTATAGTAGCTCATATCAGGATCTATGTTGAATGCCAGCCCATGAGAAGTGATCCCGGATTGAATTCGTACTCCAATTGCACCAATCTTTCTCTCTCCCACCCAAACCCCTGTCTCCCCTTTTCGTCCCCCACAAGCCTGCACACCATAAAGAGCTGCCAGCTCGATCATTGTCAGCTCAAGTTTCTCAACATAGGCACGAGCACCAATTCCAATATCACGAAGAGAAATTATAGGATAAAATATGGCTTGATGAGGCCCGTGATAAGTGATGTCCCCTCCTCTCTGTGTGTAGTGAAGCTGGGTGCCAATATTTATCAGTTCAGATTCGGGTATGAGTAAGTTATGATCAGTTCGACGTTTGCCAAGAGTAAAGGTAGGTGGATGCTGCAAAGATAAGAGAGTGTCTGGTATCGTTTGAGCTTTCCTGTCAGCGACCAGCTTCTCCTGCAACTTAAGGGCGTCCAGATAATTAACAGTTCCCATTTTCCATACTTCAAGACGCCTAATAACTCTCATCCTCCTGCCAATATAAAAGAATGAGTTCACTTCAACTTTAACTGGACAGCATGATCAACAAACATCCAAGTAAAGCATTTCTTTTTTTTCCTTTTCTTTTTAATCCTATCAGCTTCTACAAGAAACAAAGAACTACAAACAAAATAATTTCATGACATAGATATCCAGATATTCTCAAGAAACTAATCAACCAACAGAAATTGATACCTGAATATTTGAACCCAACACTCAACCAAACAACAACTAAAACAACCAAGCCTTCATTCAGATATTAGAATCGACAATCAACCCAATCCACAACAACCACAACAAAGTCATAATCCAACCACAATCCACATGCTTCAACCACAAATAGTCTTCATCTCACACACGGGGTCGACCACATGGATACGACGACAACCACCAGCTCAAAACCCTCACAAGAAAAACCACATGCAACAAAGGGAAATTGAGTAAGAAAACACTGACCCAGTCACAAAGTAGAAATCTCCACCCAAATCCCTCATTAGGCTTAAAGCAAAACAACCAATACAACTAATTTGGAATACTATAACTGCTGTCTGCAGACTATTATATATAAGAAACACTAAGCTTGTAATATGAACGATTTAATCTCCACTGTTTATTCCTATTTTTAATCGTACGGCTAATATTAGAACATTCAAATAAAGATATTATCTGTTATTATAACGCTCTGAAATCCAACTTAACAGACACGTGACGTTATGCCGCTACAGATACAGCCTATAACAAAACCAAATAACACAAACATGTTTTAGGTATAGAAATCAAGGAACTCCTTGTACACAAAAAATACATAATTTACAACTATTCCATTACAACTCCAAAATTATCTTACAGTGATCAGAATATTACAAGTCCGAATATTACGCTGATCCAAAATATGTCAAGCAATCTACATGCATGATTCCTCGCTCTACAACACTCCAATCTCACGTTTGTCTCAACATGAAAATAAAACCCATAACCCGAGAACAAAAAGCTCAGCAACCTAAGGTGTTGAATTCCATTTCCATGGCATTTTCCAACGACTCTAGCAAATCGCGAAAAATGCCTAAGGGAACCCTCAAGAGAAGCAAGTGAAAGAAAATATGTGTTTACGCCATATTGGTCAAACAATACATATCTCATATCGTATATATATGTCATATCAATTCGTATATGTCATAACCTTTTAGTATCTTTCCTTTCTATTAATTGGATCCAAAAAGAGACACACGGCTCAACTTTACCCGACACATGGTCATTATTATGAAACTTTATGTTCATAATAATATTTCTCTTTCACATTTCGAATAGATCAACGGTGTTAGCCGTATCGATTATATGTCATCCTTATCGTAATTTACCAAGTTCTGTTCATTATTACTAGGTTCCATTAATGTTACTGTTTTTTATTCTCTAATTCAATCATTCAATAACATCCTCCATTAGATGGTTGTAAGAGTATAATATATGTACAATGTGTCCCTTTTTAATCTTGATTCCCCGCATAATACAATACATACTATATAACATGTATCCAAGAAACACATAACATAAAAGGCATGTTAAGGGACCACACATAGCACATATTTTCCACTCCAATCATGCCTTGACATAAACTCACAGAAATAAACCCGAATATAACATATGCATGCCAAACCCACATCAGTCTAACCACATACTAACACCATAGCATAAAACAATTATCCTTGTTCCCGAGCATATGCCAATAAGTTTATTCATCCCGATTTCCCCAAGGAACATAATCTTAACATCCCACTAAGCTTGTTATCATTACCATTATGACATAAACCCTGCAAATAAACATAAACTATGCATAAGATGCATAATTACACATAAACACGCATAAGAAAGCATAGTCACAACCATCCATGAAAATACAACCCGTGATATCCCAACCTCATCTATAACCATCACAGTATTATTGTTGACATGCTAACACCTCTTAAACATAAACTTAATGGCCTCGTCAACACGACGATACAACCATGATGGCCACGCATTAAGCCCAACACATTATCAAAGAACATCCTAACCTCATCATACCATATCATCTCATAATATGATATCATCCTAACATGTCCATATCATCCTCTTAACACCTTTTCATACCCGAGTCCCCTCATGTACATAAACCTTAACCCAACATCATCGTCATCCCGACGAACTAGCCCTACAGAAACACACATATGCCCATCGGCATCACCACACACCCTCCTTGAAAACCATCATGCAATTCCTATCCACCACAACCTACAATCAAGAGTAATACAAACATTGAATTGCATCCTCGCCAACCCAACGGTATCACATCAATAACCACACATCACAATCTCGCAATCAGTCACACATTTCATGGGTATTCAAGGGAGGTTAAGGGGAGGTTACCTCCCCAATGAGTTATTCCAAACACCCAAAATGAGAAGAACCAAGAACACCACTGTCGGGCCTGTCGGGCTTCCGGGCCGCCACACAGTCGATCTCAGGCCAACTTCGGGCCGTGCGGCTGCTATCAGGCCGGGGTCGGCCCAAAGCTGTGTGAAGACGACGACGGGCCGCACCGGGCCTTTCACTGACGGCCCGCTGTCGGGCCTGGTGGTCGTCGCTGAGGCTGCCGCTGGTGGTCTGACGAGTGCTTGGCGGCCGGAATCGTGGCGGTTTGGTGGTGGGGGGGGAAGGTGTGAGCCGATGGGGAGGGTTCCCGGGGCTGTTTGTGGTTGTCTCCGGCGTTGGGAAGCTCCGTCCAAGCGACTGGCGGTGTGGGGGAGAAGCTGGTGGCCAGACGAGGTGGATCGTGGTGGGTCGTGGTGGTGGTGCGAGATCGCTTCGAGGCTTCGTGTTCGGGTTCGTGGTGGTTTTCCTTGGCTGGGGAAGACAAGGGCGGTGGCTGGCGACGACCGGCGTTGGTGGCTGTGGCTTGGTAGCGGGCGGTGTTGGTGAGGTTTGATGGGTGAAGGTGTCGGTGGAGGAGGAAGAACGGCGAGGAGAGAGAGGGTGTGAGGAAGAGATAAAAGGGGAAAAATGAGTGGATATGCTTAATTCATTTCTCAAAATATTTCGCATGTTATAATTATCAATATCTTGTATAATTATTTTTTGTTAGTTAATGTTTATTGATTTAGTTATGTTAAATATTTCATAATCATGTTATATTCAAATTTTTAAGTTAAAATCTGTAATCATAAGATTCAATAATTTTAACGATACAACGTTTTTCATTTATGAATTTTATTCTACGTTCATTATATATATTTTTTATACTTAATATATATTTTTAAAATCAAAAAAAAAATTAAAATATTACATCATACTTAATTTTTAAGAAGTTTCATTCTCAAAACTATATTCAAATGAAATAAAATATTAGAATGAAAACCTGAAAAATAAATACAATAACATTTCGTATTATTTCATTCATTTTCAAAGTGACCTCGAAGAAGGTCACATTCATCCACGTAAACTTAAACAATAAAACTGTTTGATCTTTGAAGACGACAAAAACGGTCAATCTTTGAAGATCGTCTCTTGTGGGTCTATCTCTACTCTTAACAGTTTGATATAATAAAGCACAACCACGTATTTCCTCCATTACTGGAAGTGAAAGACAGTATGTAAGACCCATTGGTCAGTATGTAGTGGCAGACTGCAAAAACCTTCATATCTAGCTTAACACCTAATAATTTTCCATATAAAAGAGATTATATTTTCCCTACTTTCCGTTCTAAAACATATGACACCCTCAATAAGGGATACCTTCAAGCGATGAGATTCCCCATCTTAAATTTTTAGTGATTATTGTCTTACATCCATCTAAGATTTCTGACACTCATATACTATTTTTTTCGAGTTCATATGTATTTGATTCTATTTGACACATCATGAACTGATTAAGGACTTACTGTCATTGCATCAACAATGTCAACCCAATATATAAATGACTTGCTCCTTTGTTCATACAAGGCTTCATTTGATGTCATGACACAACTTTGGAGAAAACTGTTATTGGAAGAGGACATTATCAAAGACAAGTGTCTTCCCAAATCAGTCACATATACTTATAATTAATTCTGAACATAATTGAGGATTCGAATTTCTCAAGTATACTTCATTGGTATTATAGCCAACTCATGCAAAGCATAAAAATTGATAAAACCACACATACATGTGGTATGTTAATAAAACTCTTGAAACAAAAGGATTAGAAATTCCAACAAAATTGAATACGAAAACACCAAGTAGCATATTAGAATATCATCTTCAAGAGCATGCTCAACAAAATTCCAAAATAATTGAATACGAAAACACTAAGTAAGATTACACGGCATTGAAATACATAACTTTGATACACCATCCTTCTAGGGTTCTAGAAACACCTCAAATTCCAAATCAAAACAAGTACTATTATTTCATAAAAACAAAGTTCGATCATCTACAAAAACATCATAATTCTTATTCAAAGAGATAAAACTATAGTTATATCGTAAGAACAAGTTCATGTATTTTTCAAGTCTATACCTTCTAAAAGGGTCATTTGAGACCAAAATTTAATTTGGATTTAGAAGAATCACAAAATAATAACTCTTTAAACTGATATTTGTAATATCATCAACCCAACAGATTTCTCCAAATCATTTCTAATCACGAATCTGTTAAAGCATCAGTTCTAAAATATTGAAACCAAGATAAAATCAAAAGATCCACTCAAAGTATCTTTTATACTTATAAAACAGATTCGAAATAATTATAACCACCAAATTATGTGTAATACAATACAATTGTACCATCTTCCAATAAAGAATATAAAACCATGAGTATTTATATAGACTAAGTTTCAAACAAGTAAAATACAAAAAAAAAAAAAAAAAAAAACCCCACAAGTTGCAACTTATAGCCAAAAACTCGAGAGCAACCATCCTTTCAATATCAATGGTAAAAAAAAAAAAAAACCATCCTTTCAATATAAAATATCAATCAGTTTGGCGTATTTCATTCGAAATTAAAACGTTATAAACCAAGAAGAATCAATTATCCCTTCCAACAACAAAGCTGTATCAAAGAACGGATGAAATCAATGAAAACGATCAGTTGCCAAAGATAGAAGCCAACAATACCATACATTGTTTTTTTCTTCTTTCTTTTTTTTCTTAACTCAAACAACAAATAACCATGTTTAACACAAACTAATTCTTTTGACTTGAACCGCTTGCAACCCCATGCTCAAAATTATTAACTTTCACAAAAATTCACCCTAAAATTAATTTGAGTTCAACAAAAATAGTAATTTCTCACCAACTTATAGTTCCTTTAGCATCAAAAATCTGGAACAAGTGGTAATAAAACTATGAGCAATTTTACAAATAGCATACGAATTTGATCATTGTTGAGCAAAGAATTAGACCAGAGTTTCTAATGAAATAGTAAGAAGCATATAGTAACAGTGAAGAAAATCGAAGAGAAAATTAGAGTAGGCTATTGAGTAAGAAAAAATTCAATCACCATGTGTAGATTACAAAAGAGATCGATATATAAGATACACTCTAAATTCAATGAGATCGTTAAGAGAGTTAAAACGAGCCAAGAAATTACTTATCAAGAGAAGAGGAACTTTCAAATTGAATTAAACATGATAATGGTTTTTTAACAAAATGAAAAATCAAGCTTAAAAAAATTACCAGGGTTGAATGTTGTGTTCGAATATTTTAAGGGTTAAATTTGTAACCCCATCGCGCACTTATTTTCAATAATATAACATTCATTATTCATAAATTTTATTCGTGCGTTCATCATATACGTATTATACATATTTTTAATATCCAACAAATATGAAAAAGAAATAGAAAATTTTATGGGCATTACATCTTAATGCAATCAGAAAGTTTATTCTTACGCTCTCTCCATGACATGCAAATCTACAGTTGTTTTCATTATAAACTCGAAATAACTAATGCATAATAACAAAGCTCTGGCCAACGATACAAGGTTACCACTCAAACTAACGCATCTCAGCTATGGCGGTGTTAGTCACTGTCAAATTAACAAACAAGAGAAGTACGAAGTAAGTTTGAAGTTGTTAGCTAGTGACCTTTAAGTGTCTTATCGAGCATTAGTTTTCTAATAAAAGTTCCAACTCTTGTACCAGCGTTCCCCGTAAGTGTAACACTTGGTGACAAGCTTTTGGCAATCTATAGCAAAATGCCCAGATTTTCTACATGTGTCATGTTATTGTAAAATTTGGTTCCAGCTCCCATATGCTTTCCGTGTGGTATGATTAGTCCATCGTATCTCTATCAATGCCACCTCTCTTTGTTTGCGCATTTTTTTTTATCATGTGATCCACTATTTCCTCCGGTCTTTCTTCATAACACAGATCTTCATTGAGTCTCATTTGCTCATATTGAATCACATGCTTAGAGTCAGGTTCAGTTTTTCTCAACCTCGAAATATGGAAGACATTATGATTGCCAGCTAACCCTACCGACAATGCTAACCGATAAGCCACTTCACCAATTCTTTCAAAGATTTCAAACGGACCTATGTAACGAGGACTGAATTTTCCTTGTCATGAGATTCCTAGAATTCAGTTTTAAGATGCCCTCAAGTGTTCTAGCAAGAAATTCAATTCAGTTTCAAGGAGATAATAGAACAATTTTTCTTGCCTCAAAATTTAGAAACTGAACCAACACCAACCACCAAGACAAGTTTAGCAATTTAAACCCAACTCAAACAAGAGACCAATAATCTCGAAATAGCGGAAGGAAAACGAACAAGTGAAGCAAACCAGTGGGTTATTAGCTAAGTTGGTTGGCGCCTCCTTGCAGATTCAATATTTTTCATGCACCAACATCATACAGTTTATTTCGAGAACATGTGGCATTATCTTACAATCAAATCCCTACCCACTAAGATACAAGATCAAACATACAGAACCTAAGACTAGTATAACTTATGACATGACATATTTTGCCACCAGATCTAGTTCATGAGGTGTTGCCAGGAACAAGGCTACAAGAGTAGTTATCACACCGAAGAGCGCAAGAGTCACCACCGCTATGAGCAACAGATCAAGGAAGTATTTTCCTGGACGTATTTCTTTCTCTCTCGATCTCTTCTTCTTCTTCTTCTTTTTAGTGAAAGGATTCAAAACTTTCAAACACAAGAGAATTCAATAAGGTCCTTCACTTATTTATACCAAAACGAGTGATAGAAAGTCTAAATGAAATCTCCATAATGTCGGCATAAAATCTATTTATGCACGCCTTATTTATGACATAGGATAACGTGTTGATCCATTCGTCATGCGCGGGTATCAAGATTCAACAACCAAATCTTTTTGCATGATTTGCCTACTTAATTATGTCAATCACATCATGAAGTGTGTGTCTATAACATCAAATTTGAAGAGTTCGATTCATGATTGTCAAAATGCCATCAACCCTCTTAGACTTCTTTCCACACAAGGAACAAGAATCATCGTAGAATATACCTATTTTACCTAACCAATCGATCCTTAGTCATAAGCCCAAAACCACAAAAACCATATCAATGAAAGATGTCAGTATGCCGGACTAGTTTCCCTCAAGGAACACATGCATCTGAGTTAAGCAGCAAATAATACAGCTCCTTAGTAAACATAAACCCAAGGAACCCATTACAAGCATGAACAACCTATAAACAAGCTCGAAGAAACTCTTTCCAAAACCAAGGATCAGTAACTTTAACATGGATCAAATCTAGAGAATACCCCTCAGATAATAACCATCAACCAACCAAATCCATAATCTATCCTTCTTATTCCTCACAGCCCATTTCATCTTGTACGTGAGAGCAACATTCCACAATCACAAATTATACATAACTCAAATATTCCACAAACACATGTGTTACATTCATCTTTATGGCTGGATAAATCATTTCATTCCCTTTCATTGGTATAAGATATAAGTATATCCTTTCATGTCCTAGAAAATTTTATAAGTCTATATCCCATATCTCATTCGATACCTTTTCGGAAATCCCCAAAGACCTCAAACTATAAAAAATATAAAATAAAAATTACGGTTTATATATTAAGATTTCGCAAATAAAACAAGAGTTTGAGCATTAGAAAACTCAAATAGCTTGGCGGGAAAATCTATCTCGTTTCTAGGTTCAATATAAACTCAATCTTCTTGGGGATTGGTTTGTAAATTCTGTGAAAAAGTCAAGATTAGCATTAAAGAGCTATTGTAACATGTAAATCCAAGTCATCATACGTTATCAAAACTCAAATCAAATAATTCAATTAAACTGGTACATCATGAGATTTTCGTACAATCTCAACCTTCAATAAGATTGCGAATCAATAGAGTACAAAACATCATGACGAGAAAATTGAAGACATAAGAAAGAAAACATGTTTATTTTTATTGCTTTCAAGATTATCAGAATCACCTTTCATTTAAGTCAAAACAAGTACCATGAGTCTAGCATTATTTTTACCAAAAAAACAAACCAACTATTCAAGGAGATTGATTTTGAACATACCCTTACTGAAAAATTGATAAAACATGTAAATAAGAAAAACACACAGTATCTATAGCAAGCAGTTCATATCAGTTTCACCTCCTTAAACAAAATGGATAACACCGATAAGGAAACCATATTGCCAGCTCAATGTATCCATCATGTTTTTTTTAATAACGACTAGGAAATTTGTTTAAGCACAAGCACAGGACTGGTAACACAAGAAAAATATACCAACTCCAAAAGATCTTAATAAAGAACTTGTTAGTTCGAATCCAAATGACGATGTGGAGGATGGAATACATTATGAGAGACCAATGATGAATGTTTTGGTGGGGTATCCAGAAGGATAATCGAGTATATTTCCTAAGCTCAAGTTAAATTTAGAAGAAAACTTACTAGATACAAGACACCAACAACATGAACATTGAAGTAGGATCTCAAACTAAATAACGATGCACAAACTAGGGACATGACTTGCAAAAATTATCGGCTTGCCCTTAACTAGTGTAGGAAACAACAAGACCCACAGACACAAATGCTTTTGCTCAAGAACGTTTAAGTAAACTGAATCAAATCAAAACAAGAAGGATTAATCAATCCCAAGATTTGAGCAAGTAGCATATTAAGCCTCAGAAAGACGAATACAAGACACCGCGAGCTCATGGAATAGAAGACCCAAATTTGGTTCAAGACTTTGAATCCTCTTCAATTTTAATAAAGAACAAGATTCCAAGAAAACCATGAATTTACTTTTCCACCTTTCTAGATTGACAGAATCACCATTAATTTAAATCAAAACAAGTACAAATATATCATAAGAACAAGGCTTATGTGCTTCCTCAAATCTTTCAAATCCACTAATATCATTTGATATTTTTTAAAAAAATGAAACTAGCTTTGAGAATCAACAAATAACTTTCAAGGCTAGCAGACCACAAGAACAACCATCATGGCAACAATTCTGAGACCATGATGATTAAATGGATAGAAAACAGCCAGCTAGACAATAAATATATTAATTCTGAGCTTGAGATAAGTCATGAAAACAAGGTCACAACGCTAACTTGGAGATTCAACAAAAGAAGAAATACATATGAATGTAGACATGAGAACTACAGAAGCAATTACCAGGGTTACGACTCAAAAGAACTATCATGATAACATGGATGTAATGAAGTTCAATCAATAAATGATTATTTTAGGTATGAGTCTAGACAACAACATCAAAACTCCCATACGAACACATCTATCAGAACAAGAAAGAGATCACCAGCTTCGGATGCTAGGTTTTTTATGCAATGGTTGAAATCAACATAATAGAAATCAAAGGGAACTCAAGCAACCCAAGCAAACACAAAGCGGGATCTTGAGAGAACACACTTGACACTTATGTCTTTGTGCAAATTTTAAAACTTAATCAGGCCTTGAACTTGTTCCTCTCAAACAACAAAGCGTAGCGAACAATGATATTAATTACTCAACCCAGATTCAAGAATATAACTCAATCGAGTTAAGTACAACACAAGAACAGAATCGATCAGGAAGGATGAAATCAGCAAAAACCGTGAAATACATACTTGAAAACTAACATTGGTTGACCATTGTTTTTAAATATTGTCACTATGTAATCGACAGGAAATAATGCATATGCCACCAATCCTCATCTGTCCACTCGTCTAAAATCTTTCCCAAATATCGGGGGTCTACTCCTTTCCATGGAGGTAGCCAATAACACGACTTCTTATGTAACTACTAGATTCTAAATCGAGAAACTCTAAAGTTAGTTCCATGAGATTATATCGCAAAATCCTAGAGTCAAATATCAAGGAATAGATTATCCATTTCTTCATCCCATGTCATGATCTTTCAAGCACAAGTATCAAGAATCATCCAAATTATGTCAATCACCAGAATTACATAATCATAAGGAACGAATTATCACATAAGATTACTCCAAGAAACATATCACCAAAATCATCAATTCCTTGCATAACACGCACAAGGTCAAATTTCTACCCATAATTCCTAACTTGGATTGTTTTTTGTAACTATCCCATGTTCCATTCTTAAACCCACGCTCTGATACCATTCTGTAACGCCCCAAGATTTTCAGTCCAATAATTGCCAGACACGTGGCGTTACCGTCGCTCCAAAGTCCCTTTGAAGCAAGGCGACAAGATTACAAGGGGTTTAAGGATCAGACACATAGGACACTAACAAGAAATATCCAACTTACAAGTCTTAAATTACATGAAACTGGAAATATCGACGAAACATTATAGAAATCTGAATCTAGTCATCATCGTTATGTCATGATCCCTTCCACGTCCCTTTATTACCTGAAACGAACATGTAACCGTGAGCTTGAAAGCCCAGTAACAGAGGATACACATCCATTCCAGGGGTCCGACATGCTTATTATATCATGTGTTTTCCATGCACAAACAGGATGTAATGCAAGCAATACCGAAGAACCATATGTCTAGCAGGAACGTATAAATACGTACAGGATAATAATAACTAAAGTCAAGTAGGTTAATCCTTCTTTCATTAACACTAACAATTATTAAAGTTTTTAAGCCTCTTCATGCATCTCATGTCAAGTCATATCTATTCTCATGATTTTTACAGATTAATGACATGCTCTGTCATGTCATATTGATTCTCATCACTTTTACAGGTTAATGACATGCTCTGTCATGTCATATTGATTCTCGTCACTTTTACATGTTAATGACATTGGGGGAGTTACAGCAAGAATCACTAATTGTTCCCTAGTATGGTCGTACTAGGAACAATTTAAATAAACAAGATGGTCGCTGCAGTCGACCCATGACGGTTAATGATAACCAAACACGGTCATCACTTGTTGTGATGCCGCTGCGTACACGCGAAGGAGGTTTCTTTCCCTCCCTAGCTAGTCCAGGACCCGTAACTCTCCCAGTCATTGCCAAGCAAAAAGCACTCCCAAGTTGGTTGACGATCGTTCTCAAGCGTTGTGAATGAAGATTCAAATAAAAAAATTCACTAGTGTGTATGAAGAATACAACCTGTAGCAAATTTGACTACACTAATCTCCAAGAAAATACTGGACTAAGGCTTCGTTGGTCATTTGACAATGAATTTTTTGAAACGATATAAATCTTTGTATTTTTACTACATTTCATTTTATATTTTTAGTTTGTTAGAATATAACTTGGACATAAAAGAGACAAGTCGCAAGGAGTCAAGTCTCAAATGTTGATAAGTTCGCAGGTGTGTAGTAAACCTAGTGCATACTAGCCAAAACAAAAAGATCACTTGTTTATATACAAATAAATCTGAGGACACTAAGAGATTAGCTAACCTAAACTTTAAGACATAGCAAAGTTTTCCTCAAATGACTTGATGAGAGGTCTGCCTCAAATTAAGTTCAAAAATGATAAACTGTGCAAATCCTATCAAGAGGATAAGTAGACGAAGACTAGCTTCAAACCCATAAACTCAACCGAATCCACTAGAGTTCTTAAACTCCTACACATGGATCTTTTTGGACCAGTGGAAGTGAAAAGCATAAGTAGAAAGAAATAAAGTTTTGTAGTTGTTGATCATTACTCAAGATATACTTTGGTAATATTTCTACACAAAAAGAGTAAAACCTGTAGTTTGCTTACTAGATTTCTAAGACAGGTTCAAAACGAAAAGGAATTGATATGATTGTCATTAGGAGTGATCATGGTTTAGAATTTGACCAATCTGATGTGGACAAATACTGTGATGATCATGGCATTACACATAATTTTTCTGCACCTTGAGCACCACAACAAAATGGTATGGCTGAGATAAAAAATTGAACATTAATAGAAACAATCGAGACCATGCTCTCAGATGTAGATTTGCCCAAAAGCTATTAGGGTGAGTAGTACACATGACATACTATGTCCTAAATAGGTGCCTTATACATAAGCTATATAAGAAAACACCCTTATGAGTTATGGAAAGAAAAGACACCTAGTGTCAAGTACTTTCATGCATTTGGATGCAAATGTTACATTCACAACAATGAGAAATAGCAGCTAGGATACTTTACTGCAAGTAAACCTTTTAGAGTGTATAATAAAATAATAGGATTAGTAGAGGAATCATGCCATGTTTCTCTTTGTCCCTAAATTACTGCAAGAAATTTTTACAATAGGTTATAAATTATAATAACCATCTCAATCCCTAAATCTAACTACTGTAACTACTACAACAATCACCATTGTCCACCACTATTGTTACTTTCGTCCTCAAACAAACAATATATGCCCGTTATCTATGTCTGCCATCATTGTTTTTGAAATAAATAATACTCATATATATTAACAGAATGCTCCCAATTATGTAACAAAAAGGCATATTATCTGAATAGGGTCCATAAAAAAATTTAATCCCGCTCTGTCCTTGTCGTATGTAGTCGTACACGTGATTAATGTAGCAGAAGACGCATTGAATGCTATAGTATAAAGGAAACTGTGTTAGACAGTGTGCCCTTTCCCGACGATTGTACTGAGACACTGTGTTAAACTCCTCCTCCTCGGCAGATCTCATCTTCAAGATCCCTCTCATTAACACATAAATTCGAGTCATTCTTTTCACCCTACAACCAAATCCACAATTAGACAATCAAAACACATGAAACCCACAAATTCCCTCAAATAGAGGGTCTCCTTATCAATTTAGGTTTAGGGTTCGCATAATGGTGATAAAACATTTGAGATAGAAATCGAAGAAATTGGGAAAAGGAGATGGAAAGAGGTTGAATTTTACTTGAAGATGAGGTAAAATTGGGTGCGTTAGGGTTCTTCAAGGTCTCGTAGTGCCTAATTTTGCGTTATGGTTGCTTTTATTTGTGGCCGAGTATAGGAGTTTTGGGGTTTGATTTAATTATATAGATTGAGTAAAGAGCAAGATTGGGAAGAATTTGAGGTAATTTTAAAAAACACTACAAGTAATAAAATAAATAAATTAACTCTCACTAGTTTATAATTAAGAAGGAAAAAATAACTTGTAGGTAATTTATACTTGACTTATAATCTACATCATCGAATCTCTCTTGTCTAACTATGTATGTGCCTTTCCACACATTCATTTTTTCTAAAAAAAAAGTTATATGTTATAACTATTTCTTGATAATAAGAGTTAAAAATTATAGAATAAAGGAGCAACTTTTTTCGAGTAAGATACAACATACTCCCGTCATCCTAAATAAATTACAAAACTTGATTTGTCACGATAATTATGAAATTTTTTTGATTTTTTTTTTTTTGATTTTGCTTTCTTGAGTGGGTTTGATTTGTGAATGGAATGAGATAGAAAAATAATGGAGATTAGAATAAAATTATGAGTGGATAACAAAAGAAAAAATAATGATGATAAAAATGATATGATATAAAATATGAGGATATCAAAGGTTTCTGATCATATAAAAATGACCAAATATAAAAAAATTGTATTTCATTCGTCTTAAAATAAACACAACATAAAGACTTGACACAAGAATTATGTAAAGGTTGAATTTCATACTAGTAAATTAAAAGAGCACCTGTTTGACGTCCAAAGTAGGAGGATATTTAAGATTTTTGGTCATATAAAAATGATCAAATATGAAAATGTTGTACTCCCTCCTTCTCAAAATAAACGCAACGTAAAAACTTGATAAAAGAATTTATACAAAGGTTGAATTTTATACTAATAAATTACACGAGCATTTGCTGGACGTCCAAATTTTACTCATCATAAAAAAAATCGCTTCCCCAAGAAGCGATTTTTGTGTTTATGAAGAAATCACTACTTGAGAAGGCAATTTCCAACAAATAAAAATCGTTTTCCAAGGAGACAATGCCACGTCAGTTGAAAATAGCTTTCTCATGAAGCGATTTCATCTTTTCTGAAATTGTTCTTTGAAAAAACGATTTCTGTATGAATCTGTCATCCAAGCGATTTCGTGTTTCAATAACTAATACACCTTCAATTGTGAAAGATAGTTTTGTTTGTATGACTGATACAAACATTCAATTACATTGTTATGCATATTCTAAAGATATTGATTTTTTTGAGATAACATCTTCCGTCACTCGTGAGAGACAATAAACAATCACGATAATAAACATCACAGTAATATAATAATAATTCTTTCACTGGCTTAATTACTGGCTGAATTAGATGGTGAAAGTGTGGCGTTGAAGGTTGTGGAGCAGAAGGGTTGGAGACGATCTTTGGATTTTGAAAAAAAAAAAATATTTACAATGATTTTGAAAAAAATATAATGATTTTGGATTTTAGATAAATGCACTTTTGGGTGAGCCACATAAGCGACATTGTTTCTTATGAGGCAATTTTAGTAAAATAGAAATCACTTCTAGAAAAAACTATTTTTGTTGAAATGGAATGTCTCCTTTGAAAACGAGTTTATTTTGTTCAAAATCGTCTCTTAAAAAAACAATTTTTTATGTCCATCACTTTCAACTTTAGCCGGTAACCTCAAACTCCGGATCACATTTCTCCCCTCCCTCGCTCCTCACCAGTCACCACCGACGCTCCAAAAAACACTCGAAATTCAAAAATCACAAAAAACACGAAAAACAAAACAACGCATAGGAGAGAGAAAAAAAAGGAAGCAAACAACACAAAAAAGCAAAGCAAACAACAGCAAATCAAATCTCTCACGCCGCCGACGACAAAGAACAGCAACAATCATCGATGGATCCATCGCCATTTCCAGCAATGATTTGGAGATCTGAACCACCGCGAATCCGCCATTGACGCCGAGCTTCGCTGCGCTTCTCCATCACGGCCACAGACGAATTTGGAGCTTCTATGTCTCGTCCACCGAACCCCGAGTTCCAGGAATGGTGGAACAAGCAGCGAGACAAGTCCTCGATTTCTCCCGATTCCGACACCGACACGACAGGCGCCGCCGCCTTCTTCGCCGTCGAGATCTCCGATTCCTCCGCCGCCGCCGACAAGGACCGCCGGCCCCGTGTGCGCTCCGCGCGGCAGCTATCGTTCCTGTATCTCCTCCGATTCAATCAGATCTTTCACATTTTCGCTCATCTGGTCACAGGATTGGTATCGGTGGTGCGTACCGCGAACCGGCGGATCGTGAATTCGCCGTCGTTTCGACGGTCGGAATCGAGATTTTATAAGTTGATTAAGTTTTTTCTCTTTGTCGTGGTCGTGTTGTTGGCTTTCGAGCTGGTTGCGTACTTCAAGGGATGGCATTTCGCTCCGCCTTCGCTTCACAAGGCGGAGGTGTTGGGGATGGTTGAGTTGGTTTACGCCAGTTGGTTGCGGTTGAGGGCGGATTACCTCGCTCCGCCGCTTCAGAGTCTGGCGAATATGTGTATCGTTCTGTTTTTGGTTCAGTCGGTGGATAGGGCGGTGTTGATGCTCGGATGTATTTGGATTAAGGTTAGGGGGATCAAGCCAGTTGCGGCAATGAAGTATGGGGTGAAGGATGCAGGGGAGGATGAGGAGAGTTTGGATGTGGAGGAGTATCCTATGGTGTTGGTGCAGATTCCTATGTGCAATGAGAGGGAGGTAAGATCATGTAGGTTTTCAAGCTCCCTTTTCTTCTATTCATTTATGGTTTCTCTCTTTGTTGTGCGATGAGTTTAGAAATGGATTCAGTCTCCATGAGCTAACTGATTAGTGCAACATTTTGACGAACAAGATATGAGAGATGGCTTATTAGCTTATACATCTCGCTGGTTGAGTATGATATGGCGTATCATGATGCAGCACTCGCAATATCCACGTTGTCAATTGCATGTGATGGGGGTAAAGGCTTTGTTTGTTGTTGCTGTTGTTGTTCCAGAATTGTGGCCACCAGCCCGCACAATTAGGTGGATCATGAATATTTTGGTCATTGGCTGAAGGCGAGGAGCCAGTAGAGGAGTTGAATGCTTGACATGTATTGTTTGTCTGCCATGTATTGTATTGTTTGACAACTGATATAAGCATTATGATTAGATTGGTCCCTCTCCTGCCACCATTTAAACCAATGGAAGCAAGTGTAGAAGTATGGAGAATAAGAAGTAATTTGTTCTTGCCAGGATATTACGAGAATGTAATGAACCAGGGACATGATTAAGGAGTATATCAGCTAAGTGCGGTAACCTGAGTGTTTGGTTTCGCGAGCACGGAGTGCCATATCTAATACCAAAGTAGTAATCATGGTTGGTCAATAGTTTCCTGTATCTTTTCTTAATGATTTGAATAAGAAATATATGCGTTATTATAGGCTGTCCTATTAGTGTGTGGTTAAAAAAGGATTGTGTCCTAGATCGGTTAGGGAACAAGTTTAGGGATTACAGTTGAAGCTTCTTTGTTTGGATGTGGAGCATATCCTGTTAGATTTGTTTGGATATCTTTTGGTGGAGGGAAAAGCAAAAATATATCATGGTTACTAATGCTAGCAATTTGGTCAGTTGTTATCTGGTTGGAAAACTGATTAGAACTTTGTGATGAAATAGTTGCTCAACTCCTCCAGGTTGCTTTGAATCGAAAGGGAGAAAGTGTTCCGGTACCAAACCTTGCATATTGATATAGTTGGAGACCCATGGTACCACAATTTTACAGTCTATACAGCTAGAGTTTAGGTCTTCGATCTCTTTTATCATGAACAATTTGCAGTAAGGTGACAAGGAATGGTGATGTTGCCATAGTGGTTGGTAAGCAACAAAAGGGCACATGTACCATATTTAGAATAGTGAATGGTTTTTTCCTTCCCATGCGTTCTATATCAAGTATAAAAACCATGGCTATCAGGTTCTGTTTGGATACTATGCTTCATGCAGAATCTACATTAGTGTTTCCTTGGTCGCTCCTAAGTAAAAGACCTATAAATCACTCTATCTTTGTGCTTATCAGGTGTACCAACATTCTATTGGAGCTGTATGTGTCCAGGACTGGCCAAAGAAAAGAATGCTTGTCCAGGTTCTTGATGACTCTGATGATTTCAATGTTCAGCTCCTTATCAAGGCAGAAGTACAGAAATGGCAACACAGGGGCGTGAATATTTTGTACAGGCATCGGCTCATTCGAACAGGTTATAAGGCGGGAAATCTCAAATCTGCAATGAGTTGTGACTATGTCAAAGACTACGAGTATGTGGCAATATTCGATGCTGATTTTCAACCAGCACCCGACTTTCTGAAGAAAACAATACCTTATTTCAAGGTACTCTTAGGCTATTTGACTATCAAAAGCAATCTCATTGACGTAACATTTCCATTCAAGAGTTTGTGATAGTTTCTGCATTGTGGTTTAGTTGCTTGAGCTACCAGTTACATGGAGAGAACCTTGTCCTTGTGTTTTGTTTCTAAAGTATGGCCTGGCAGAGTTCCAACTGTATTAAATTTTGCAATTGGCTTTTCTTCTCAATCGCAGGGGCGTGATGACTTGGCATTAGTACAAGCAAGATGGGCTTTTGTAAACAATGATGAGAACTTGCTCACCAGATTGCAGAACATAAATTTATCCTTCCACTTTGAGATTGAGCAGCAGGTCAATGGAATATTCATCAATTTCTTTGGTTTTAATGGGACTGCTGGTGTCTGGAGAATCAAAGCTCTAGAGGATTGTGGCGGCTGGCTGGAAAGGACCACTGTTGAGGACATGGACATTGCTGTTCGTGCTCACCTTTGTGGATGGAAATTCATATTTCTGAATGATGTCAAGGTATGTGGTGTTGCAACTTCGTTATCTGAAAAAATCAATTGTAGATGATGAGGTTGTATTTAACGTAAAAATCTATTTGCAGTGCCTTTGTGAAGTCCCAGAGTCGTATGAAGCATACAAGAAGCAGCAGCATCGGTGGCATTCAGGTCCCATGCAACTCTTCAGAATGTGCTTCATGGACATACTTCGTTCAAAGGTATATCAACTTCATATCCGTCTTGGTTATTTCAGGTCTATAACCTTTATATAAAATATATATTGGGTTCGGTGAATATGTGGCATGCCAAGAACAAAGTTAGGTGTGGTAAGCATGATTCCACGGTATAGATTTGAAGTTGATGAATTATTGTATTTTTGTTTATTAGCTTTCCTTTTATATCTCGATTCAAATTTCAAAAATCATCAACTTAAAATTTACACGGTTGGATTTTAGTATACTCACTTCCTATTATTTAGAGTTAAAACCTAAATAAAAAAATAATTGTGATTCCTTAGATCATCAAGTATTCTACTTAGCATACTCACTTCTATTATTTCAGTGCTAGAACCTAAATAAAAGAAATCAAGGGAATATGTTTACATGCACGGTTCATCTACAATAAAATCATAATTTGGCTTAGCAATAGGGGAATGCTAAATGCTTCCTTGGTTGACTAGTTGCTTTCTGCATGTGCCTCTCTATCCAGGATTACTGTTACTTCTTATTTTAGATTATTGTCTTAGATAAAAAGGCGATTAACAAGATCCATTCTGCTTGTGTAGATGCTTTATGCTATTCATTTCCGAACGGAACATCTTACGGAAACTAGCATGCCTTGCCATTGGAGATGGAGACTAGAAAATGAATGCAGAGTTTAAAATAAAATAAAATAAAAGAAAATACTTTCATGAAATGTTAATCTGTTCTAGATGTTGGGGAATGGATTCTCCATGAACAAGTTAATAGCATCTTGCTACTTGTGTTTGCTAATGATTTCAGGTCAGCTGGGGAAAGAAAGCCAATCTGATTTTTCTGTTCTTTCTCCTAAGAAAGCTCATCCTACCATTCTACTCATTCACTCTATTCTGTATCATTCTCCCACTAACCATGTTTCTGCCGGAAGCTCAACTACCGACTTGGGTGGTTTGCTATGTCCCTGGATTGATGTCCGTCCTCAACATCCTCCCAGCTCCACAATCATTCCCGTTTATAGTACCTTATCTTCTCTTCGAGAACACTATGTCTGTTACCAAGTTCAATGCCATGATTACTGGCCTGTTCCGGTTCAAAGGAGCACATGAGTGGGTTGTAACCAAGAAATCAGGAAGATCTTCCGAGGCCGACTTAATCACCTTTTCTGAAAGGGAATCAACTCCTTTAGTTGAGAATACCGGTATTCAGAGGTCTACATCAGAGTCAGGCCTTGGAGAGTGGAACCGAGAAAAGCTATCATCGAAAAGCAGGAATGTTAGAAGTAATAGGTTATACAGGAAGGAACTTGCCCTTGCTTTTATCTTGTTGACCGCCTCACTTGGAAGCTTGTTATCTGCTCAAGGAATTCACTTCTATTTCCTTCTGTTTCAAGGAATCACTTTCGCAGTAGTCGGTCTCGACTTGATAGGCGAGCAGATCAGTTAGAAATTCATATCAGACTTGCTGTTGTAGACAACAGTTTGTGTGCATTATCAGGGGATTCAGCTACTTGTATCTGAAAGAGCTGTGGCAGAAAACAAGCAGCTGACGGGATCATTTCCGATGTTCATATACGATCGCTGGTGTGGATTGCTGCATGTCAAGGTTATATGAAGGGCAAGCAGGCGTGTTGTACTGGCCGATTGTGATTCATTATTTACATTGATGAACTCGTTTTTGTTATTTAGTTCACGGACACATCCTTACCCTTTGGAAGGGTACCAAAGTCGCCATTGATCGTGTTTATATCCTTGTATCGACTGTTTTGTCTGGAGTAGTTCAAGTGTTGTACTTGTACTCTCCCTTTGTATTCTTTTATAAATAAAAATAGCATTTTCCGTTCATCCGTAGTACCATTATTGTTAGTATCAGCTGCTCTACTCTGCCTGGGTCATGGTAATCAAGTATATTACGTGAATAGTCTGTTGTTAAGGATATATAAGATGAGAACTCGGAAGCACACAAGATTAGGAGGTATAACCACTTCCCTTAAGGTTGATACGGTGAAGGGTTCGTGCTGAACTGTACTGACGATTCGAATGACACTGGATCAACAATCTTGCGAAAATCCTCTGGTGCAGGGTTTTAGCCGAGTAACCACGGATCATAGCACGACTCAAATACATGCAGGCCATAGTTCATTGGAGACGTGGAATAAAGTACCTTTCAGATGGCACCTGTGTCACCTCTAACAGCGATTCTAGGACACTCTAAACTAGAGTTGCTAAGCGAGAAGGAAACAGGAAACAGAAACTGTATGTTGTCAGTTGCCGTCAACGGGGTGTGCAATGGAGAAAAGCTAGATAACAGATATTTTTGATTTGCACTTCCATGATGCGACTTAATCCGACTCCGAGAATTTCTCCAAGAAAGAATTTGATAATGAGTCAGAAAATCTCTCCAAGGAATTTGCTTCACCTTGAACCACGATGAAGGATACGAAATGGCGGTTATAAGGTGGCAAAAACCAAGTATTCAACCTTGTCAAAAGCTACAGATTATTATCATCAACTGCAACTCATCATCATCAAGACAGTATTATGCTACTAAGTCACACAGACCCAACACTACAACGATAATTCCTCGAGACAAAATATGATCCCTCGAAAGAAAAAAGCAAACATTGAAAGCGATCAGGCTTCAACCTTCGGTTCTTCAATCCTCATCCTGCAATTAGGATTTGCCGTCAATCGTCATGGGCTCCGCTTCCTTCACGTCAGCTTTCTGCAACAAACCGCACATATAACACCATATTGCTCCGAGGAACTTTTACAAATAGAAGGAAATTGAAGATAAACCACTCACATTGGTTTCATTTGATTCCAACTTGGTCAGCTTAGAGAATATATTGCTATAGAACTTCGCATCCTTCTTATTGTATTCCTTCACTTTGTCCTTCAGAACTTTGTACTCCAACTTCACTTCCCTACAGACGGCATGTTATTTATACGCTAAAAAACGATAGCATCTGTTAGTACTCAAGAATGCCAACAAGCTTAGCCCTGAAGTCCTCGACATATCAAGGGAATAATCACCTCTTCTCTTGTCCTACAGATATTGCATTCACGTAATAACTACACCAGCGCAAATCCAAAATCGATAGAGGCGTGCCAACAAGATTGATGCTTTCAGTACCAATCTCTAATCCCTCATTGCCAATAAAAACAGCTGAGCATTGAATATGATTACACACCTGTTATCAGGCTCGATTTCCAGAGCTTTCTTGATATCAATCTCAGCCAACTCCAGATCGACCAGATGAATGTATGCTTGTGCCCTCCTGTAAAGTGCCTTCACATTCCTGCTGTCAAGCTCTAAAACCTGTGCAGACAGAAGAACAAGGAGAGTGGTCATCTTTATTAAAAAGTTCAGAAGCGAGGTTATCTACACCATATAACACTCCCCTTTCAACCAGTCTCTTCATTGTATAGCCATTATGCCTTATTGTTTCTCTTTTATCCTTGGTCCTTTTTCTTCTTCTTTCCCCCCTTTTCGTATGCGGAGAACTAGTGGCAGACTTGCAATCATTACAAGAAAACACACCTTCGTGCAGAGCTTCTCAGCTTGCTTATAGTCCTTCAGCTTCAGTTTGCAGGCAGCATTGTTCAGGTTGCAAGTGACCTTGAGAGCTTTGCTCTGCTTCTTCTCTTCATCGCTGAAAGAAGTGTCATATTCAATGTACTTGACACCCTGGACAAAGAAAAAGATTAAGTTTCAGTTATTGATTATATAAACATCGATGAAAAGGATATACATCACAATCATCTTTTCATAGTCTACCTTTTCATATCTCTTAGATGCCCTCGCATATTTACCAGCCTTAAACAACGCATTTCCTTCTTCTTTCTTTTTGCCGGCCGCCTCAATCTTCTCCTGGGTGTTCATGTCCCATGACTCTTTCTCCTGAAGAGAATATACAGAAGCCATGGAAACAAGTCTCAACACATGACAAACATAAAAATAGGCAACTGAACAAAAACATGAGCATGGTTCACTCACCTTTTCAAAGGATACAAGTTCGACTTCATAGTATACAGTAGAGTTCGCAGGTACAACTGCTAGCTCCTGCTTAGACACAGATGAGCCGAATGCACTCGGGAGCAATTGTCAAAAGAGCCAACTCCCCTTTCTTCATTGTAACGACAGCTTTATCCAGCCCATCAATAACTTGCTCTGCTCAGAGATCAGATTGACCCAAATTGTTATCATGAACATTCACATTGCCCAATAAGGCCATGTATAGGAAAACCATTTGTTATCCAACTATTACCTTCATCTGTCTTGAACTCCAGAAGTTCACTTCCGACTTCATGTCCCTTCTTGACAAAGATTGTGCCATCCTCCAGCTTACCAACCAATTTCACTGCAACACATCACCAAAACGTCAGACCAGAGAAAATATTGGAAAATGAAGCTGTTCAGCAACAAAAACACCATGGGTTCCATTTGTTCACAACTGACACTCACCCTTCACCACAGCTTGTTCGTTGGGGCGATCATAACCCTCCCCTTCTTTCAAAATCTTCTTTATGACCTTTTTATCATCAGTAACATGAGACACTGTCTTCCATGAAAGCAGCTCAAGGGATATCTGCAGTGTTGCATTTGAAGGAACTGCACCTTCGTCTCCGGAAGCTTCTTTGCCCTTCTCCCCAAAACCATCTGGAATCATAAGTAACAAATCACACGTTAGCAATCAAATAATACTTTTTCCCGTCATCCACATAAATTTGCCAACTTACATTGTGGCTTCACAGTCAGCAATACTTTCTCTCCTTTCTTCATTGTCTTCACTGCTTTTGCCAATGCTGGACAGAAGTGACCATCGTTCACAGAAAATTCCACCCCGTCTGACTTGCCAACTACTGTTCCATCCTCAAGCTGAGCCACATATTTGACTGCAGTAACAAACACAAATTTAGTTCATAACATGAAGCTTTGTGTCTGAGACGAGTACATCAGTCCGGATTATCAAATTACAATTCACATACCAAAGACTTCATCAAGATCCTTCGGGTTCTCCCACTTTTCCCCTTCAAGAAGGATCTTCTTAAAGATTCCACCATCTTTGCAGATATCTTTCACACTGGTCCAGGATAGCAGCTCCACATTAAACTGCAGAGTGGCATTTGGAGGGATTGTTGGTGGAGAACCACTTTCACCATATGCCAACTCTGCAGGGATAGTGAAGAGTGCAATTTCACCTTTCTTCATTGTTTTGATACCTTGATCCCATCCCTGAATCACTTGCCCTACACCAAGAAAAGGAATGATCAGCTACATCCCAAGCCCAGTCAACTTACCAAATTCGGATAGCATTACAGATTCTGCATCATTCACTTCGAAATAAGCATGCTCTGCATGCTATGCTAAACCAAACAAGCTATAACTAAGCTTTCAACAGAAAACAAAACATGCCAAACTCCACAAAACAAGCATGCCATACACACTATAACAAGCTCTTGGTTCCTAATTAAAGGAAGATTAATCAAGCATGCCATTCACACCACAAATGTCTAAACTCATAAACCCATACAAAAAAAAAAACTCAGACTATATTGGGTTGACGGCTTGAAGCCTTCCCCAGCCCCTTTTCATTAACTTAGGTCTAAGATCACCACATCACACTATCGATCCAGCACTTCACGCTGTGTCTTGAGCACACCACAAAAGCAAAGTTGCAAACATTATAGACTAACCTGCTAAGAGAATTATACCAGAGTTAAGAGTATATGCATTTTAATAAGCCAACACTATAGACTTCATTACAAATCCTAACATGGTAATAGACGCATACCAGAATACATACATTCGGGAGAAAACAACATCATCACTTAGAACGTCATACATCAGCTAAAAAAAGTGAACCATAGCTCAGGTTTCTAGAAATCAAATAGTGCTGAAACTCATTGAACCGAAAAATGGCACCAGCTGCCAAGCTCATATCCATGGTCCTCAGTATGAGAAGATATTGTCCATGTTCGAAAAGACAAATAGAAACGTACATGTATAAAAATAATTTTCAATATAAACCCACTACGAGACTAAGCCAAAGCCAAATAGTTATTCGGTAAAGTTGCTTAGTCTATACATTGCTACGTTCTAAGTGTTAAGAGGAATCCACTGTTGGCCTTCTATATATTCCATTGGTAATTTACTTTATTCTAAACCGACAGTTTTGATAACATCAACCACTAACGTAAATCATCTCAGGGTTTTAAGTCATCAAATGTTGTTATAACTTGTGAATAAAAAACATGGGCCAAGCTCATATCCATAGTTCTCAGCATGAAAACGAAAAATGATGGATACTTTTATTGTCAATGTTCCTAAACACAATACTCAAACAAATAGTTATAACATAGTGTCGCTTAGATAACACGAAATAGACCCCGACTCAAGAGGCCAGACAACTTCATTGATCAACAAAGATGCGTAAGTAAGGTTCAAACTCTCAGACGAGTAGTAGTACATTTCTTGACATAAAAAATCAACAGGTTGATCCATTCACATGACGATCAGCTCATCACCTCAAACAAGCCTCATTCAACACAAGATTTCAAGCACACCGACAACTATAACACACAATCAATAACAAGAATTACGAATACCTAATGGATTCAAGGAAAATCCCATTCAACACCACCAAAATGCAATTTATGGAAACGCGAGGAAGAACATTATAATGCAACCAACCCCCATTCAATATTTCAATTCTAACAAAAGATATAGAATCAACAACCAATCCTAACCTTGTCCGAGCGTGAACTTGAACGGTTCCCCTCTATCCCTGCTCGAATCAAACTTCGTTCCATCCAGCAGCGTACCGGTATAATGCACTGATCATCATAGCAAACAAAAGAAAAAAAACCAATCAAATCAGATCAACACCACTATCAATCACGATCCGATTCATTCCAATTCGATTCGACACAATTCGATCATATACCTTCGACTTCGTCCCCTGGCTCGGGAAAATCCCAACCCTCGCCTTCCTTGATCAGCTTCTTCTTCAGCCCCTGTTTCCCGATCTCCTTCTCCTCCCCGACCTTCAACAAGGAGGACGAGTACGCCTGGTCGTCGCCGAAATCCATCTCGTCGTTGTTCAGTCCGTCCTCCATCGTCGACGTCGGCATCCCGAAATCCTCGTCCATTGATGAAGATAAAAAACTCTGAGATCTGAGGGAGAATGTGATTGAATGTGAGAATTCTGAGTGAGAATGTGAGGGAGTGAGATTAGGGTTTATATGATAGAGGGGAGAGAGAGTGAGGGGGGTTTCTAGAGAGTTCTTGTACAAGAGAAGAGAACGTGATGAAGGGTGAGGATTGTTCTGGAGCGGAGTGTGGGAATGGACGGCTGGGATTGGATTTGGGTTTCGTGAGGGGAAGTGCAAGTACACTACTGGCGAAGTCTCTCTCAGTTGGATCTGGTTTGAAATAAAAGGTGTATGCGAATTTCCGTGATTTTCCTTTCCTGTATTGATAGGAACCGTTTCAGCAACCTTGGCAGTGGCACTGTCCTCGTGAGTTTCATAGGAAAAAAAAAAAGTATAAAAAATGATAGAACTAGAAATTAAAAAAAAAAAAAAAAAGAAAGCATTCGGTTTTCATTGTGTATTGTTGCGAGTTTAGGAAGAAAAAATGAAAAAGGATTCCCTTATTTTGTTTGTGAGTTGATAAGAAAAATAAATTTATTGTGCACATTATTTATCTAACCCTCATTTGAAAATAATCTAAGAAAAAATAATCAGAATAAAATTAGAATAATGAAAAAATTATAAATATATTTTCTTTTCAACTTAACAGATTTTACATATCTCATATTAAACCTTTTCAACATAATCCTATTGAGTCAACCATCTCCTTCATCTCAAACTTCTTGTTTAATATCTTTTTCAACTAAAGAATGTCCTTGTTCTTAGCAGCAATAAGCATATCATAGGTAAGCAACAAAACAAAACTATCATCATAAAAATGATAATAGACACAAGGATCATACTCACTTCTAGAGTATCCATTTGTCACCATGAACCTGTCAAATCCCTTGTACCACTGGTTAGGTGACTGTTTTAGGCCGTACAACAATCTCTTCAATCTACAGAGCAACACTTCTTTGCCCCGATTCTACAAATCTTTCTGGTTGATCCATGTAGATGGTCTCCTCAAGATACCCATGAAGAAATGTTATTTTCATATCCATTTGCTCTATTTCCATATCATATGCGGCTATCAATATTAGAATCAATTTAATTAAGGTGTACTTCATAACTAAAGAAAAAATTTCATTGTACTCTATACCCTCCTTGATCCTGAGCACCTATTTGTACCCAATTGGTTTTGAACCCTTTGGATGTGTCATCAACTCCCAAGTCTTATTCTTTTTAAGTGAGTTCATCTCCTCTATCATAACTGTGAGTCACTTAACGTGATTATCAGTCTTGACACCTTTAGAGTAACTGTTTGGTTCACTATCACCGGCCACCAAAATAAAAACTATTTTAAAAAATAAACAATTAGATTATTATTTTTTGTGTATTATGTGATGCATATCTATCCTAAAATTTCCTTTTAATTTTTGTTGTTGTTTTTGCGACAGAATTCCATTGCTAAAATTAATTTTAAAAAATGAAATTTGAAAATTCCAAAAACCAACTAAAATACAGTACCTGTTTAGTACTATTATAAATCATCCAAATCCAAACCAGAAATGGTCTCAAATATGATTAAGAGTTTTGAATGATTTTGATGAATAATTTAGGAGGAAGTCAAAATGGTCAAATGTTGATTAATAATTTATTTTATCCATAAAAAACTATGTCCTACAGATGTCACAAAATCCACCGCGCTTGTGGGATGCCCGCAAGAATGAGGACTATGTGTTATGGTGTATGTGTGATTCGTTCAGAAATTTTAGTTATAAGAAAAAAGAAAAATAAGTGGAAAAAGGGAGGAAAAGATGCTAAAAAATTAAACAAAAAGAAATCAACTTCAAGGAATAAAACAAGAAGGAATCAAAGGATTAACTCTTTTTTTTCAAGATCAAGAAATCTATTTTCTTTTCAAAAAAAAAAAACATTCTCACATACACAAGAAAGAATAGATAAAAAAAAATGAATCTAAAAAGATGGATAGCGGGATTTCTGATAATAATGCTCCTTTACGGATTTCTAATATTAAGATCTTAATAAGAATCAAATTAAGATCCATGAAATAGATTGTACGGGGAAGAGATTGGAATATCAGAATATTAAAACATCAAATGCATAAATGAATCTGTAGAAGAAATGGAATATTTTTCGGGGTACTGCGTATGAAAGGTATTCCTTTCCTTGTGGTAGTAAGATATAGCTCCTAAGAAAAGCAACTAATTGACATATGGAAATGGAGATTTTTGGTTCGTCAATTCTATGTGATGTTGTTATTGCAGCTTGGCTTATCGAAAATGGTAACAACCGTTAGCGAAGTTGTAGTAACAGTCACTAATGGAATGGACTGCAGTAGAAACAAAACAAACGTTAGGTTGGAGAAGAAAAGGAAGAAAAACATTAGGTTGAGGGCTGCAGTTAGGGAAAAAAAGAAACAACAGTAACTGCAACCTGATAACTGCAATCTTTATTCTGATTGGTTGTTTTGAGATTGTGTGTTTAAATTTAAATGTGTGATTTGTGTTGTGTTTTGAATTGACTACAGTCAATTTGTTGCAGTTGATACAGCCATATCAAACCGTTTTGAAAAAAAAAAAAAATGATATTTTCGGGGTAAACTTTCATATATGCCTTATAGATATAAGAGGAAAAAAAAAAAAGAAGAAAGAAGAAATGATAATGGAGTAATAATGTGACAAAATATATTAATAGTAACGATAATTAGATATTTTGACAAAAATAATATTTTTCATATTCGGCAAGATTTCAATGTTTTATGGAATGACAAATATAGAAGAATATTAGTAATAATTATTTTGGACAACAAGAGTATTAGTTTATAAACATTATTTTTTGAGAATTCACTGGAACATAGTTATCAAGATTGGATTAGACAATAGCTAGATTAAGACTTGGGATAACCAAGTCTCATAACCGGTTCATCAGTCGAATAACCCTTTGCTCTTATAATTATAATAGTTTTTTCGTTTCATTCAAATTATAATATATTTTTATATTTTTTTAAATTATAATATTTTCATATTTAATAAATTTTTTCACACAAAAATATCAAAATATCCATACGTAGTATCACATCAACTTACCCATCATTATTTTTCTTTCTTTTTTTCCTCATTTCTTTATTTCATATACTCATAAAGGCAAAATTATCATTCTTTATTAATTCAACAAACACATAAATTATCATGTCGGATCAAACTGTTATAATTTGAATGAAACGAAAAATAAATAAATCTGATTTTTGAAAAAGGAAAATCATTATACAATGAGGCAAACCTGCATGTTGTATATGAATCGTGTAAGATACTTCTTCCGTCTTATAATACATATAATATTTTTTTATTGTTTCAATTTATTTATAATTTTTACTTTTTTTAATCAATGTTTAATTTAAAAAAATCATATTATAATACATTCATTATCCCCTCTCACAATAACCCCACTATTACTAAAAATATTTTTTATTCATTAAATTTCACAAAAATTCAACACAAAAATTTTTATATCGAGTCAAACAGTTTCAAATATTATTAGACTAGATTACATGCTAATAAACTCCTTTTTTTTAACGCTGAGCACAATCCCTATCCTTTGATATTGAGTTTACACGTAAGAAAGCAAGTTGAACGCAGCAATCAACCCAAGAAAGGATGCAACCAGCAACACAAGCAAGAATAACTTGTTTCAAAAACGGAAGCAATTGTGCCAATATTCAAAGACATTCAGTTTGAAATCTCGACTCAATGTAATCTCAAAGCAGATGTAAAAATACAGAGGATCTGCATTATCTATCCAGAAATATGAAATTCGGACCAAATAATTTCATGGAAAGAAAAGAGTTGTAATGGAAGGCAACATGGTCCGGTCCTCAAGCTACAGCTCACTCTCGTCCAGCTCACCACCAACGGATGGCTTACCATTGACAGAAACGAGCTCGGTGTCAAAGACAAGAGTTGCACCACCTGCAAGTATGCAAAGCAAATTTTTAGCATGTGATTTGGGACCTCTCGGTTTAAATGCATCCCCCGAAATAGAATTCCAGTTCAAAACAAAAATGAACTAAGAAGATCCAATAAACTAGCGGAGTGAAAACTATTCCAACCGGAACGAATCATTCACAGATGAAATTTTACCAACAAAGGACTTCACATGCCCTATACTGAAATTCGCAAAACACTACATGAAAATTACCTGGGATTTTAGGAGGCGAGCCATGGTCACCATAACCAAGCTTAGCAGGAATTCTCAACTTCCTTTTTTCACCAATACACATACCCAAGAGACCTTGATCCCATCCTGAAATATTTTGGAAAATCTTACTTCAACAAAACTGACTGCTGTACAGACACAATGCTAACTTGAAAGATATGTCTATCATAATTGAAAATCAGAAGCACCCACAATCTTCTTTTCTTTGTCAGAACAGTTAAACCCGATACCTCCATGAAACAAAGATCTAAACCACTCATGAAACTCAGTAATCCGACAAGTTTGGTTGCCTAACTTTCCTTTGAAAAACAACAATAACCCAATGCAACTAAATACATATTTGTTTAGCAGGGAAGACAGGGGAATGCTAACATCAGTAGTAGAGTGATGAAAACACAAGCTTGCCGTACAGTTTTCTTTGATCGCATGAACTGGAGCCATGCTTCAGTATCATATCGTCTACACCAAACATTTTCACAGCCTTTTGCCAGCAAGTTCTCAATATATACATAAGGAGTATGCACACAATTCAATTGATGGAGACAAGCTTCCTCCCTAAAGTTTAAGACTTGTGAAAAAGATACAGGGACTACAACGAGACTGATTACTTCAATCACATTGGTTTAAATACTTCAGGGCTTCTATTGATATCATTATAAAAGAGGAAAATAAGAGCGGACAATTTTTACCACAAACGGAGTCATAAAATTGCAGTTCAGAAAACGGGAATCTCTACGACAACTTATGGTCCAGAATGGCATTAGGATAAGGAAACAAAGAAGACAATTAAAAAAAAAAAAAAAAAAAAAAAAAAAAACATACACACAGCTTCTAGAGCCTTTGAGCTGCCACTTCGATGATTATCGCTAACCTTTAATCACTTGGCCAGCACCAAGCTCGAAGTCAATGGGGTCGCCCCTCTCGTAGCTAGAGTCGAAAACAGTCCCATCTGTAAGTGCACCCTGTTCCGAGTTGGCACCGAAAATCATATTCAAGGATTAAGATTAAGAAAGGCAATCGGAAACAGTACAAGCTTCATGGAAACTAAGCAGATAGATTCAAATGCAGTTCACAACAATATTCCAGCTAACAATATCATGCCCTGAGCACAATGCAAACGATAGTTTATATCACCCAGAAGTCAAACAGCCTCCTTTGTTCTTCCCTGTTATTTTAATTTGCAGCTGTGAATTCACTTGATTCATCCGATAGCTACCAACAGCAATGTATGCCACAGGGTATACTGCGGTGGATTATAAAATTATTAATGTTTCGTGTATACTGTAGACCACACCCTATAAATTGCTAATTCGCTGCTCATAACTGCAGACTTCAACCTTGGCATTTAATCACAACTTATTCCAACATACCCACGATGGGATATATCAATCCCCAACCAACCCGAATTCGTATAAATGACAAAAAATGTGTGTTATTTTTACTTGTAAGGACCTAGCACGTAAAAAGGATGTTTGATCCACCTTCATGAACATTAGAAACAACATATTCATGTACTTGATCCCCATAACAGGATAATTGCTTAAAAAGGAGAAGAATCAAGAATATCCTACACTGACTCTGACTGCAAGAAAAAAAGGACTAATATTTCCCTACTTTCTGTTGTCAAAGCGGTCCTGAATGCGAGATAAATTTTTTTGGAAGTATAAAATACTGAAACAAAGGAGATACAAGTTTTAGAAAGTATGGAACTCATTCCAAATAACCAAGTGCCTCCCACGGTTATATGGTCACAATCCACAATTGCAATTCTAAGGTTAACTAATGACACTTCCCAATTTGTAACTAACAAACGACTCTGATGCAAACCGATAGTACCACAAGTGCATAGCTACTCACCCGATAGTGCACCTTCACTTTATCACCTTTGTGTGCCTGGATTTCACAAGCTTTCGGCTTATGCTGCAATGAAAAGAGATGAATACAAGAATTAGTCACATAAAATACACTGGAATCCATTTCAACAACCAACATGATTAGTTCCAGAACCCCACATTCTCAGATCTTCAGGGATCCTTTTTTTTAAGGCATGAAGTACTTGGAGGCTCTAATGGATTGACTAGATGATTAAACAAGAGCGCTTTAGGTTGTGTAATGGAGCCTCAAAATGCCCAAAGCTTGAGAGTGTTACGGCAACACATCACACTTCCTAGGGCTTAAACAAAGTGGTACAATTGTTTTGACAAAACTAATCTCTCCACACTCGCAAAAGCATAATTCTCTTTACTACAAATCACGGGGTTTATTTCTACCAACAGTCTAAAGAAGGTTTAACAGACCATTTAGAAATCATCAAAAAAAGAAGAAAAGAACAGAAAGAAAAAGACACTTTAGACTTCATACCAACATTTTAAGTGCTTTTGGACCTCAGAAAGATTGGAAAAAACTGTAAGTTGGTTTAAACTTTGAGGCTACAAGCATCCAACCAGGCTTACCCAGTAAAAAATCTCCAGTTTTAAACAGTATTTGAGAGGCGAGCATATACACAGCTTATTGGACCAATCCAGGTGCTTTTTCCATTAAGAATTGAGCCTATGAACAATCCTTGATAATAATGTCTTATACATAGGAGAGAGTCTTCCTCTAATATCATAAGGGATATCAGAACGTCACAGAGGGCATTACACAAGACAGAGAAAATGGTGTCGTCGTATTCATGTAGAAGACCCATCCATCTAATGTGATAATGCTTTGTGTTGGTTCGGTTCGGTTTGGTTCAGTTCCATCTCAACCCTCTATTTTTTGATGCGAGATTCTTCGAACAACTAAACGTCTTCCCCAACCTCGATTTCTAAACAAATGAACCACATAATTCCCTTTCCAAACATTATCCAACACGTTCCTCTCCCATTCAAAATCAATACTACCAATACCATATTAAATCAGAACACGAGATTCAATGCAATTCGACTAATAATAATCAATACCTTGACACCGATCTGCAACTCCGTAACATCTCCCGACTTCTTCGCGACAACTGCGAATCCAATCAAAGCAATAAAACGATCCACCACATTTCAGGTCCATCATTTTCAATTCAGAACAACACAATTGAATGATATAATTGACAAAAAAAAAAAAAATCGGAAAAGGGATAGCAAAAGAAAGCGGGGAAGAATCACCTGAAGAGACGACGGCGAGTACGAGGATGAAGAGAATCAAAGCAGACTTCGTCGTCTTCATAATTCGAGGATATGTTCTGATCTGTGACGCAGAAATGTATCTGTGTACTCTCGCTTCACCAGTCACCGCAAGTTTACTTTTTTCTCCGTTTCTACGCCCCTTTGTTGAGTTAATTTCATCGCTAGTTGTTGGTCCATGAATCCACGAATATAGGGTTTGGTGGAGGGAGCACGGACAACCGCTTCCCTATATCTTTTTCTATTCTTTATAAAGTAAAATACATCACATAGTTTTTATTCGTATTTTTATTCATATTTTTTTAATTTATAACGTTTTGATCCAATGAGATTTTATGTGTTTATTAAATTTATATAAGATTTAATGAAAAAGAATATTATTTTTTTTTTAGAAATAATAGGATTTAGAGAAGGAGGAAGAAGATGGTGAGATAGTTTGATTATTATAATATAAATTTATTATCAATTAAAAAAGAGTAAAAATATTATATTTATATGAAAGCTAACAAAAAATAAAAATATTACAATTGATTGGGATGGAGAGAGTATATAATTCTCCACATAACAAACGATTTAACGTGATATATGAATTTATATGTGTGTTAAATTTTATGAGATTTTATTAAGAAAAATATTTTTTTAGTGATAATGAGGTGTAAGTGAGATTTTGGAGAGAAAAATAAGAGATGAGGAGGAAGGAGATGATGAATATACTATACCAGATGATAATTTGTCTTGGTATTTTTTATATAAAAATATTACTAAATATAATATGTTTGTTATATTTTAGGAAAATCTAAATAAAAAAATGTGTTTTACAATATGACACGGAGGGAGTATTTTTTTTCTATATTTTATAAATCAAAATTACAATCCCTAAACTTTTATGGATAAAATGGATTTATGGGTAATGTCAAATAAGTTACATCATTGATTTTAGAGATCAATGGTTGAGATTAAAATTGATACTTCTTTTCTCAATTAATGCAAAAATATATTTTTGATCTCAACTATTGATGTTCAAATTCAAGGGTCTAGCTACAAATCCATTAAGTCCACTATTTATAGCATTAAAATAATATAAAAGTAATTTTTTATTATAAAGGACCATTTATAAAATACAAAAAAAGTTTTAAATATTTAAAAATCGAATTATTTTAGCTACAATAAAAATACAATTGTTGTCATCTCTTCTCTTTTCAAATCTGATTTATACCCAATACAATTGTTTCCACTTTGTCCATGTTGTGCAGACAGTGGTTGATTGTTGATTTTTGTAATAGGTGCATGCCAATGTTTGCTTGGCAAGTATTGTTGTCACTCAAACCTTGGATTGGAAGCTGCATGCTTTTGATGTTCTTTCTGAGTTTGATGGGAGAACTGAAGCTTCGGGTGGAACAATGTTGGTATGCCATTCCAATCTAGATTTTGAAGTATTACTTGTAAATACCCTAATATTTCTCTAATGTTTGGGGCTGAAACTGTACGAATAATCTCCTTTACAGTTACGTTCTATCTATGTTATGAACTTTTTGCCTAATGGAATTATCTGTTTCTTGTTCCTATTTAGTTTGAAAGATTTTCACTATTTTCTCAACTTAGAGCATTGATTTATAAGTCAGGACAAATGCCAATAGACCAATGTGGGTCTTGGACCCATCACTCCGAGCAACATTTTGCAGCTCTGCCAGCGCAAGCTCCATTTTTAATGCTCCATATAGTTGTCACTTCGAGTCATTGCTCTAAGCCCAATAATTATTGATCCAGTCACCAGTGTAATCCCATTTCTACTGATAAGTTACATCTACAATGCCCCCATGCACTGCCTCATACCTATCTGAAGGAGTTTGATGGAAAATGGGAATCAAAGTGATGAAATTGTTCAAGGTGTGTTGCAGATGTACTAGGAAAATCTCATATCACAAAAGAATATGATATAGGATAATATACTCATCGTATCCATGTAGGGAGCCTCACTTGAAAGAGAAAGGGGTGATGATATTGTTGTAGCTCTAAATTTGCTTCAGTCTCACAGCTGAATTCAGAAACGTTTCCTTCATTCGAGTTGTCTCAAAAGAAATATTTTTCACTGGATATATAAAAGAGCGTTGGGATCACCTTACAATGTGTTTATTCCTTTCCAATCCAGCAATATTCTTGGCTTGTGGGTGCACAATACAAGCCAATGGAACTTGCGAAGTCTGATTGGGCTAGTATCAGTATTTCGCCTCCTTGGGCTATCGACTCATGAGGCATGGGTATGTTTTATTTATGTTCGATGATGCCCTTTGATTGTCTTTTTTGCAGTCATTTTCTCATAGCTAGAAAAAAAACAATAATGGGAACAGAAAACATCATGAAGCAATATGGGATACTATGTTTCTGCTTGACATAACACATGCCACATAGGAAAACTAGCAAGGACCAAGAAATTTGGTACGGCTACTAAAACTATTTGAATATCAAGACTTCAAATATGGTAGGATTTCCCCTGATGGAGAGATCAAAAGAAGAGAATAAGTATTGGAAAAATCCGAAGCTACTTGCTTATTCTAATTCATAGTCTTTTGTGTGTGTGTGTGTGTTGTATGTGGCATTTAACTATTCAACCGTGGCGCCTTTTTCTTCATGTGTTTGATTTAGTCATCATTTTATAGCAGCAGTTTAAATTGTAGGTCAACTTCTTTGAAGTTTTCATTGCAGTAGCAGGTCTTTTCTGCAATAATGTACTGGTTATGATCTCTAAAAGTACAATGCTAACCAATTTTCTGTGACTTTGTTGTGTTACCCTTTTGGTTGGCAATATACACATATGATCATATCTATTCTATGGTTCTTTCTTATCATTTATCAGATGTGCTTGCATAATCTGAATGCTTACTGTGCATTATGAGTGCTTGAATGATTGATGTTGCCTCTACAATGGATAAGTTTTAGGTTCTTATATATGAGCTTTTTTCTGCTACAAGGCTTATGAAAACCGAGGATCTTCGTAACACTTCTTCCATCCCAAAGGGTCGATGTTGTGTACCCTTAACCTGAATTTGTTGATCCTTTTCACTGAACTTTTCCATATATATTATTTCAGAGCTTTTCTTGGATAATTCATAAAGATGGTTTTCCTTTGGAAAATGTTGTCCTTTAATGTGGATGCTCCCATGTGTCCTTGTGGGTTTAAGTTTCCATCTCTAGTCAGGTTTGTAGTGTTGAACGCACTAACTTCTAAGCTTTCTTTCCTGCAGGCTTTGCTTCCTGATTACCAGAGGCTTCTGAGTTCCATGCCTTCGAAAAGAATGAATACGTCAAAGCTTATAGAAAATAGTGGCAAGTCCTTCATGGCTTTAAGTTTCTGAAACATACTGTAAAATGGAAGACTTCCTATAGTTTGAATTCCTTGAGTTATTTCTATGTATTTTCATGTTATGTTTTGAAAACACTACTGAAGGTTTGTGGTGGATGCTGGTCTTATGGTTTCTTTGTTAACTTTATGGCTTCATTGTCAATAATATCAGAATCGTCTATCTTCATTAGTTGATGAATCTGTCTCTGGTGCAGAATATTTTCAAAACAAGTTAGTGGATACCATACAATTTATGGAGGTTCTCAGTTTAAAGGATAGTGTTGAAAAAGATAATTTCTTCCGTAAGCTATCAAATCTGGCTGAGCAGCTTCCTCGTCCGATTGTGCTGAAGAAGGTGTGATTCCTTTTTGAATAACTTAGCAGTAAATTGGTTTTAGTTTTTAAAATCATCATTATTGTTGGCTCTTTGATTATGTAAAATCTTTTATTCTCAGATACTTCCTCTACTCTCTAGAATTTGGCTCAGCTGCAGCTCCTGCGTTGACTGCATTGTTAAAGATGGGGTCTTGGCTTCCTTCTGAAGAATTTAGTGTCGAGGTACTGCAATAACTTCTGTCTTATCTTTAGATGATTTTTATTTAGTTGGAACTTAGGTGAATACATAGAGCTGTTTTGTAAAAACTTATCAAGTATATTGTTGTATGAATTGTAGGTATTGCCAATTGTTGTAAAGCTCTTTACTTCAATGATCGAGCCATTCGAGTTCATTGCTGCAGCATATTGATCAATTTGGAGATTCATTGTCTGCACAAGTTGTTGATGAACAAGTATGTGAACGTTCAATTCCTGACTTGAGATTATTTTTAGCACAATGTTCTTCTTTTTTTCAGATTATCCTAATCAATTTGGTTATTTGCTGCCGTGTGGTTTTTATTTTGAATAGGTGTATCCTCATGTTGCAAATGGATTTTCAGATGCTTCTGCCTTCCTTCGAGAGCTGACCCTAAAGTCAATGCTTGTATTGGCTCCAAAGGTAGTTTCCTCATTTTAGCTTCATTTGGCTCCTGTCCGATTTTGTACATAAGCATATTGCTGCTATTACGATTTTGATAAGATGCTGCTATAGGATAAGAGTTCTACTATTTCCTTCGTCCCGAATAGATTGTGAAAGTTAGATTTGGCACGATTATTAATAGATGTGTTGATTTAGTGTGTTTTGACATTTTTGCCTTTGTGAGTGTGGAGGGGAAAATGTGAGTGAGTGAAGAGAAAATATAACGACGAAGGAGATGATGTGATATAAAATAAGGATAATTTATACTTTTCAGCATTAAATAATTGTCATTTTAGAAAATGTTGTAATTTTTATGGGACATTTATTTTTAGGAATGTGTCCTAATTTATATGAGATAGGGGGAGTATATGTTCTTTTTGGATGCTCCTTCTTAGAGATGAATCTAAGTCCTGGGAAGGTCCGACTCAGGAAAGTGGCCAGAAAAGCATGCCCCTTAAGGTTTGTCCTCATCAACCTTAGCGACATTTAATGGCTCCTGATGTTAATGGTCCGGCTACTTGGTGGGTAGAAGCTGAAAACAACTTCACATATGGCTCAAATACTGAAACAATCCTGGTAGCCAGCACTCTGCTGCCTGTAGTTGGATCTCCCTGTAATCCCTTTTATCATTAGCGGACTTACTTGAGAACTAAAGCCTCTCTTTAGGAATTTTATTCTCACTGACCTTGCCTGTTTAATGGTAGCAGCTTTTGTTGGTTTTAAACTGTAAACCTAGAATTTGTGCGGGCACAAGGGTATAATCTTCTGTCAGCTGCTCTTTCGAACATCAGCTATCTAACTTTAGACAAAACTTGGGCTCTTTTCTTGTGGGTTCTTGTATTGATCAACAGAACCTTTGCAGTTCCATGCATCTCGGCTTCATAGAAGTGGTAGAATATTAGGTTTACTACATTCATCAACATTGTTGTCATTATTAATATTCTTCGTCGTTAGCTCAAATTTATGGTAGAATGGTTTATTCAGAAACCTTTTCATTTGATGAACCCCATGTACTGAATTCTGAAGAGAATGTGAGTATTGCCTTTGCATCTTAACTGCATATTCATGAAGTTATTACTTTAAGAGTATTTCCTACTTGTTTGCTGTCATTGAATTTTCACATACTGTTTTTTGTTATCTGAATACAGCAAGTGTTGATCTGTGCTTCAAGTCCATAGTGATAGGTCCAGCCAAATGCTTGGCCGGTGCGTGTGTGAACAGTGGCCGGTGAACATGTGGCCGGTGCACATGTGAATAGTGGCCGGTGAAAACCAAAAACACGTTTTTGGTTCTTTCACATTTCCTACCTTCATCACTATAAAAGGGGAAGGGGTTGAGCCTGAAAAATCATCCCATCCTCCAGAAGCAAAGGGATCAAACACAATACAAAGTGTCTACCTCCGATGATTGCATCGGTTTAGGAAGTTTTTTGAGGGATTTGTAAAATCTCAATTCTATTCATCAATAGAATACTTTTCTTCCTTTATTTGTGATC